>BDUI01004260.1:10867-30200 GCA_002335545.1 Apodemus speciosus
CTCTCTCTCTCTCTCTCTCTCTCTCTCTCTCTCTCTCTCTCTCTCTGCCTCTCTATTATTCTCTGATAGAACATTCTAAACCTTCCATACTCAATGTTGCCCTTGGAAACATTTTATATATCATAGAAATTGATATTTATTTGAGGACTTGTTTGTGATATGATTATGATGGAAATATTTTAAAAGGCAATGCCAATAGTTTACCCTCTAAAGCAATATTTTGTTAAACATGTCTTGCTAGTTAATTTTTTTACTCTCAAAATTATGACATAATCACTCTTTAGCCTGGATGTTTTGTTTTCTTCATTCTAATGTGTTTATCACATGTCTTTATCACTTGGACATTGAATACATAATGATAAATCAAATAAATATGTTTTAACTTTTTTTGTTATCAGATCTATCAACTTTGCTCACTAACTATTAAATAATCAATACTAATTCTTTCTCTGAAAATCTGTTTCAATGTAAATATCTTATGCCCCAACGACTCTGTCTGTACCTGTGACTTGAGACACGATATATCTGAAATCTACAAAAAAAAAAAAATGTTCTCTCCTATCTGTTTATCCATCTTTATTGCTTCTGTTCTACATTTTCTTCTTCTTTCCAGATTTATCTCTATTTACTTTTGTAATATGAATTTTACCTTTCTGGCCATGTTTCTGAATGTTACCTAACTCTATTTGAATGGCAAGATATGATAATTTTACTTCTGAGTTTATAAGCTTGTACTACTGTGCCTTGAATAATTTAGAAATCATTGCTTCTATTTCAAAAGTCAAGAAAAATTAGTACAGCAATGTACCACATACATAAATCTTACGYGGTTATTCATGGGAGGACTGGGAGAGGGTTTACACTCCTCTGCCTTGTAGACCTTTCTATTCAAGTGCTGTCAGAGGATCCGCTGCCTCAGCAGCAACTGGAGGCTCATTGGAAATTGAGAATATCAGGTCTCACCTCAAATTCAATAATTGGCACATGTATTTAAATAGTTTGCAGATTTTTCTGTCTCCTGACCCACTTGTTAAAATAGGCAATTCAACAGAGCACCTTGGAAATATGGATTTGGTGAGTAAAGTGATAGCCACAATTAAGAAAATTTGCCTTCCACAATTGCAGCAGAACATGTGTGTGTGCAGGTTCGAAAGTTACTGAAGGAAGGCATGTTTTAATTTTTCTTTTGTCTCCCTATCTTCTGTTTTTAGGTAAGCTGTTTCTTTTAATTAATAAATATGCATGGCAGCTGGGGTTGTTGCTCAGTGGCAGAGTCTGCCTTCAACATGCATGAACTCTGATTTCAGTTCCCCATACCCCAAATGCTAATTAAAGAAATATCCCCATGAGGCTCTGCCATTAACTTATTTTAATATATTTTAAATTACTGTTTAAATGTAAATCATAGATTTGGGATTTTTGCTTTCAATTAGGTAAGAGTTAGGTTCTAGTTTCCTCTGACTATATTGTAGTGTGCTTTATGACAGGAATGTCTGATAATACAGTAGTAAACAAATGCTGTCTAGGTCTTTGTATGTAGTTTTCAATAACAGTTGAGAAAATGTGATGAAAATGACCTTAATATATAATTCTTAAAAATGAATGAAATTGGAGTGGTTTATGAGAACTTTTGTCCAGGGGCCATTGAAATACTTTCTCTGAAACATTGATAAATAAGTTGGAGGGAAAAAAAGGGAGAAAGTTCTAAGTTATCTGAATTACATTAATGGGAAGATAAATGTTAAAGGATTTGTTAAAACAGTTTATGTTGTCTTTATTTTTAAATATTTTTTGCTTAATACCTTTCAGAAATATACATATGTCTGCAATTAATTCCGGTCATCTTAACTCCCATTCTGCTGCAAAGTGCTCTCCATCTTCCAAATTCCTCCTCTTCTTTGCTTCTTTCAGACCAGATTTTTTCTTTCTAGTTGACCAGAAAGGTCTGATTAGTGATTTCTGTACATGCAGGCTTGTTATCCATGGAGGGTATTTGACCTACCAAGGGAAAACAGCTTAGAAAACTGATGCTTGCTCTCCCAATCTCTAACCCCTGCGAATAATTCCTCCGCTAATCGGGGCGCTCTAGAGCGCCTCCATTTGAACGATAACTGGCATAACTGGCACCTTCTCTTCGGGTCTGATATAGGCAAACACTGCTGTGAATCTGTGAATACAAAGGTCCTGCCAGGTCCACACTTTCGCAGCAGTTCCCCCGTCCCTGCACCCCCCAGCTCCCGACCTTACCATCATTCTCTCCTTTCTTCTGTGATGTCCCGCGAGACGCCAGTAGAAAGTAAATATAAATCGATAGAGATAATAAATTGAATGAAGGCTTAAGAGAGACTGATCTTTATCAATGACAGGAAGAAAAGCTGTGATCCTGCCAGCTGCTTCCTTGCTGGAGGTTTCTTGTTTTATCATTGACTTTGTTATGACTCTTATGGGGACAAAAGCTTTTTTCTTTATTAGGGGTTAGGGCATGGCTCTCTCTCTCCAGTTCATCTAGCTAGGGTTAACAGTAACAATTATATGCTACACTGTAATTAGTATAAATAATGATGCTCCTTAGAAACTCAGCAAATCATTCTCATTTTTTTAAAGAATTTATTTATTTATTATATGTAAGTACACTGAGGCTGTCTTCAGACACATCAGAAGAGGGYGTCAGATCTCATTAGAAATGGTTGTGAGCCACCACGTGGTTGCTGGGATTTGAACTCAGGACCTTCGGAAGAACAGTCAGTCCTCTTAACCACTGACTGACCTCTACAGCCTTTCAGCTAATCATTCTTAAAGACATTTTAGAATAACTGGTAGGGTAGGGTCTGGATTGTAGGCCATGCTTTTTTGTTGTTTGTTTTTGTTTTCTAGTATTCTTTTGTAAGTGACCTAGTTACCAGACCCATGGAGGGATTTTTTAAAGCAAATTAAATATCCCTTGTGAATCCATATCATCTTATTACATAGGAGTTGCACATTACCCAGCCTGATGGAAAACCTTGCCCTGTTAATTCTCAACTTCATTCTCCCTTGTAATAATGTGGTTATACGGAATAGTAATTCTTATGTACAACTTGGTACATTCATTACTTCTCAGCTGTAGTTCTGACTAAAATGACCTTCATGGAAGCGGCAACTTCAGCAAGTGTTTTTCTGCAGCCAAGGATCATTAGGATGCAGGGCACACACCGCCAGGTTTAGGTACTAAAAGCAGAAAGAAACTAATGCAAGGGAGAATTTAAAGACAATTTACAAAGTGCTGTATACTACCAAATGGATGGTCCACAGAATGGGAAAAGTGCAATTTGTTTTATTTTCAGGGCTTCCAAAACATTCAAGTTTCCTCTTTACATCTGAAAAGCCAGTAGCCTATATGCTTGTCGAGAGGGAAATAGTATTTTTTGTTTTGTTTCCTTCTCTCTTTTGTTGTTATTTCATTTTTTTCTGTAATCTTCTTTTTACAATCCAGTGGTCATTACCCTCCCAGTCTGCCCTCTGACCATTCCCCATCCTATACCCCCCCAGCCAGTTTCCAAGAGAATGTCYTCACCCCTCCACCAGAACCCCAMCAGACCTCCTCAACCCCTGGGGCCTCAAGTCTGTCAAGGATTAAGCACATCAGTATATGTGTCCCCTGCTATAAATATGCCAGGACCTCATATCAGCTGGAGTATTCTGACTGACTGGTGGCTCAGTGTCTGAGAGATCTTGGATATCCAAGTTAGGTGAGACTGCTGGTCTTCCTATGGGGCCGRACTCCTCCTCAGCGTTTCCTCAGTTCAACCCCAGGTGTCCATGGCTTCTGYTTATTGGTCCTCTCAGAGGGCAGCTATGCTAAGCTCCTATCTGCAAGCACACCACAGCATCAATAACAGTGTCAGGCCCCAGGGCTTCCTCTTGAGCTTCATCTTGTAGCACTATTTCTGGAAGTAGCCTGTTGACAAGTTCAAAGGACCTGTATGACCAAATTTCTCCTCTAGCAATTTTCAGACCATCAAGATATGTTGAGCCAATATCTTTCAAACATCTTACTTAAAGTTAAGTCATAGTCCATCAAGCAACTGATTCAAATTTTGGACATTGAGGCGTGACACTTTCTTACAGTGTAATAAAGCAAAGAAATTTGTMGGAATGATGCTTCTGTATCATAGTGCACAGAGCATTCTAAGTGTCTATCAGTCTGACACATTGGCCAGTAATTTTTAATTTTCCCTAGAATACACCAAGGAAAATAAAATCCTTTTGTGTGTGTGGGCAAGAACCAGKGTGTCTTAGTTAGGGTTTCACTGCTGTAAACAGACACCATTTTATAAAATGCAAATTTTATAAAAGACAACATTTAGTTGGGGCTRGCTTATAGGCTCAGAGGTTCAGTCCATTGTCATCAAGGCAGAAACATGGCAGCATCCAGGCAGGCATGGTGCAGGAGGAACTGAGAGTTCTCCATCTTCATCTGAAGGCTGCTAGTAGAAGACTGGCTTCCAGGCAACTAGGGTGAGGGTCTTAAGCCCACAACCACAGTGACACACCTACTCCAACAAGGCCACACCTCCTAATAGGTTTATTCCCTGGGACAATCATATACAAACCATCACACAGGGTGACACTCTTTACTAAGTGCACTGTGCTTTCCTTGGCTTTTTCTCTCTCTTTTTTTTTAACCAAATAAGAACTTTTTTCTTAATCTGACACTAACTCTAGGTTTAGAACTTATAAATGTCTCATATTCAATATTTAACATACTATTTTTGTTAATATTATAGCTACTGATTCACCCATTTCCCAAACCAATATCTTTACTTTATCCCTGGAATTACCTATTTAAATGTTACATTAACTTTAAAGATTTCAGAATATTCATGTCTTAAGGTCATGTCTTAAAAGTTAAGAGCACTCATTGCTCTTGTAGAAATTCAGAACCAACATGTTGGTTCACAATATTCTATAACTCTTTCCCAGTGCATCTGCTGCCCTCTTCTGAAATCCGTGAGCAGAAGACATGCATGTGGTACACATGAATACATGGGGACAAAATGGCCTTATGCACAATGTTAAAATAACTAAATACAAAATATAAAATTGAAGAAATTGCAAATTAATTCATTTTAACTTGAGAACATTCCATAGTGACAATAATTACAATCACTATACAATAAAGGATACTATTGCATACTATTAGAATGAGTGATAACTATTAAGAGTGTTTTAAAATTTTCTTGGATTTTTAGTTGTTCGTTTCTTCATAAGTTTGTTTAGTTAGTAGATGATTGGTTATTTATAACTGCTTTGAGTTTTCTTGAAATAACTTTTGAAACATAAACTCAATTCGTGCCTTTCTTATGTTTTATGTACTAAAGTGCATATAGGCTATAAATTAGTCTACTAATTAATTGTAAAATAATCTAAACAAATGAATCAGTTCACTTATTATGACTTATGCCTGAGTTTCATCTTGATATTTGAGGTGCAACTATTATTACATATCATTAAAGTTATATTAATTTCAGCAAAATTATATATTTTATAAAGAATATATTTGATTGAGCAACTGAGACTCTTGTATCCTGACTAACTCAAAAAAGTGTCACATTTAAAATCTGTTGAACTAACATTTGATCTGTCATCCATATATATTCACAGCTATCTGTTGTTTATTTGAAGACAGAAACTTACCTAATAAGAAAAACGGAAGCTTAGTATGTTTGAAATGTTCAAACAATAAAGAAGATATTGAATATCTCTAAAAATAACTGAATTATTATCATGTGGCTATTATTAATGATATAGTATATTATAAAATAAAATTTTAGTGTCATCAAGACTAGATAAAGATTAGAGGCCCATGAATGGCAATTCAATTTGTTTCAATTTCTTAAAGTGATTTTTATATTCGAATTATATATCTAATCTATAACAAAACCTCATAATCAGGGGATATGAAGAAAAGTTAAATATTATATTTTTCTATTAGAACCCAACAGATGTACCATTTAAAATAAATTAGAAGTGAGAAATTAGAGAGAACAGAGATTAATGAGGCAGATATATGTCAAAGGGAGTAAGCTCAGAACATCTGTTTATGTGAATGAGAGAAGTCCTTAATTATATATAATGGATTACCCAATGAGAGATTGTTTTTCACCTTGAACAGAAAAGATCACTATTACTGTTCATTTCAGCACATCTGTGAATGGCACACTTTCTTTAATTGTCTGTCTGTCCACAGAGCTAATAAAATGCTGTTTGTATTTAAATGTTTGAATTCCCCTTCTTGTAATATCTATGGTCTTAAAATTAATTCCTCTTTCCCTCTTTTAAAAACTTCATCTTCTTTTGTGGATCCACTATGCAAGCATGATCTGCTATGGTGCATAAGGAGAGCCTTCAGTTGCCACAGGGGAGGCTTGGGAGAATGACAACACAAGTGGAGACCTTTCACACCTTTTCAAGATTCTATCAAAATTTAAAACTTTTATTCACACACACACATATGCACACACAAAGAAAATCTAGTGAAATATCATTTATTTGTTATACAATAGTTTACAGTATTCAATATACAGAGCATTATCATGTTTCTTTTGAAATCTTGTTTTGAAGAATTCTTTGAGCTATGATTCACATATCCTTGCTGACTTTATTACTACTATACTGGGAACAAGTTTCTTTCCTATGCTATGGGTGATTGTAAGTTCCTCCTAAATTCCTATCACCTTCCAACATTCTATTCTCTCTGATGGTGTGAAAATTTCTAAGGGTCCCCATGAATGGTGTTATATTTTTTATATTAGTTTATTCTGTGTCCTATGAAAAACACAGTATTTTTCTTTGAGGTTGTTTTCCCCAATATGATGATGTTGAACTACAAATAGCTTTCTGGCTCTTATCGAAGCCTGCTAATTGACTGTGATGACAATATCTTTTTGTAATGTTTTTCTCACATCTCCATATACATTTTTATGTTCTTTTTTCCCTTTCTTATTATGTCTCCAGGAGACATAATAACATAAACAATTTTAACAACATAGAATATAATTAAATCCTGAATATACTAATGACCTAATGTAGCGAAGTAAGATTACCTTACGCACACTGTAAAAATATTGTATTTATTTATTTGCAAGACTCATGWAAACCAACTCCTCACCTCTTAGACTTTTACAAAACCTGTTGCTGAAATGATACAAGAGTTAGAGAAAGGTTTACACCCCAGCAAGAGGGCATAGATATTAGTAGCCCAAGGCAGTGAACACTGTAGAAACAAACAAAGAGCAAAAGAGAATGTTTACAGAGAGCTATATACCTGTATATGTAGACTGTGTCATTGCAGTTAGATATAGATGTTTCATTCTGCTTATTTATCTAGCAGTGAACTCATTGGAGGCCACAGGGACTCTACAGTATGGATCAACACTCCCTGTATGACTGGGAGTGTCTTATCATTATCCCGAATGTCTCTTCAGTTTTATAATAAATTCTCCTCCAAACACAAATGGTGTATCTCAGATCCTATAGACCCAGCCATGGATGTTCTGCATAGTACTGAGAATCATATAAGACAGCCATGCTTTAGTTTAGAATGAATGGCTTTATTAGGTTGAGCACAAAGTAAATAAAAGAATAAATAGCAAGTAGCTGGTAGAAAGGAACATCAGACAGAACATCATCAATCAGGCACTCAGAACGTTCCCCACAGACTGCCGGAATAACCCAACTGAGAGAGTGAACCAATGTAATGTCATCAAATTGGTAGCTTACAAATACCCAGCAGTAATCAACTCTGGGCAGGGGGTGTTTATTGAGGCAGGTTGGTGGTGTTGAGAGATCTATGGATCCTGATAGAACATTTTGTCCTCAGATGATCTCTTCCCTCCCTTTCCTGCTCTGCAGGTTTTTTTTTTTTAAATATTATGAGATAAATAGTAGGTTATTTTTAACAAACCTCTTTTGAAAATTGTTTACTTTTCAGCTGTTCCCAAGGAGACAGTTTTCATACTACTGGGGCGTGTTGCTGTTTTACTTTTTCTGTTACAGAAGAGGATGGGAGTGGGATTGGGGTAAGGAGTCTGATATCAGACAATAGGCTTTGGAGACTACTTGAAATAAATATGATGGACTCTGGAACTGAAATTCCACCCTCCCACCCCGCTTACATAAAATACTCTCAATATGTTCATAATCCGATTGTCAAATTATCAGTTTTTCAGTAAAATAGGTAGGACAATTTGAAGTGTGACTTGTCYACATTAAAGTCAAGAGTGAAATATGTTGGGTTTACCTAACACAGCAAACCATACATTTTTTTATGATCACATATGGTGATTAAATTATTGACACATAATAGTTGAAATAAAATAATTATTAAAATTTTCTTCTTTTTTATTAGACTTTAAAAACATGGTTACAAAATCTTTTAAATGGTGTCTGTGGTCTTTTAAGTTAGTTAGTTCTGCTCTTTTTCATATCATTTTTGAGATAATAATACAGTTTTCTAATTTTTTCCCTTGCCTGTTATTGTTATTCCAATAACTCTCAAGTATCTCCCCTTGCTATTTTGCAAATGCATGGTCTCCTTTTCTTTAAATGTGTATTACTAAAAACATAAATGTCAAGTGATCAGTCTGTATAATGTTACTCATGTTTTCAGGGCTGAGCATTTGGTATTGGATGATCCACTGATTTGTTCTTCCATTGGGAAAACTACTTCTGTGTTCAGCTTACCTTAGCCTCTTTGTCTCAATCTTTGTCTCTGTTTGAGATCTTCTGGGATTTTCATGTTGTTGTTCAGTTTATGCAGACACGGTGATGAGCCTTGCAGAGTACAACTGCTGCCATTTCTAGAAGACAATCAAATGTCAAGATGCAAATATCAACCTCTCTACTTAGGGAATGAATGACATTAGACCTGACATTTTTACCCCTGTATCCCTCAGTTTCCTTATCTGTCAAATGGGAAAGTTGTGGTTTAACTTGCACATAAATGTTCAGCATTTAGATGATTTCCTGATGGTTAACTGAACATTTTGTTTAGTATAAAATGTCCAAGTAGGTAAATGTCCTAAGCATGTTCTTTGCCTCAAACAACTCTTTCATCTCTGTTGATAAATATATCTGATTTTATTTGGTCTTTCCAGATATATTACCACATAGTTGAGTTGGGTTACATTTATTTTGCATCAGCCTAACATGTTTCCCAAGTATACACACAGGGCAAATATAAAAGTGTTAAAATATAGCTTGGTTTCATCATCAACTAGTTTGTAGTTAATCACAGTTTCAAGTAGTGACTATATCTTGTTCAATTTCCTTTTACCAGAGGATTGTTTTATCACTGTATGTTCCTCTGTGGTTGTGTGTGCACATGCACGTAACTACATTTTCACGATTATTCTATGAGTTTTTAAAGGTTACTGTTTTGATTGTGGTTGAATCAAATGAACACATTCTTCAGGCAAATATAGCACTAACTACTTTATGATTTCTTATCAAATGTAACATGGAATGTATTCTCATGTGGGTAAATTGTATGTAACTCTTAAATGGAAATTTTGTATCTGATTCAAAGTTTAATTGAAGTGCTAACTAAAAATTTATAATTCCTTTCCTGAATAACTAATGGATAATTTACACACAATTATATGCAAAAGACAAATAGTTAACACATAATTTTGAAATGTATATTGGTATATAACAGTTTAAAATTATAATGATGTTACTTAGACTTCTGTTGATAAAATTCAACAGAATTTTGTCATTGATAATTTCTCCTTTCTTTTAGTAATTCTCTATTATCTAAGTATTTTGAGAAAACAACCCCTAAGCATATGTGATATAATTTTTCATTTCYTTAGCATAATGAATGGACTGTCTATCAATCAATGTGTTTCTTTCTTATATTCTATAGTGTATGTTCTTTCTATAACTTGGAAAAAGCAATTATAGCATCACTTTCTTAATGAATTGAGTTTCAATRTATGACTTCATTATTTTAAATCTTAATATTTTGTCAACCTTATGTCTTGTAATATAATGAAAACAATCTGGTATTATGGTTTACCTTGTCAGTCTTTCACTGTGGTTCATGAGAGCACAAAGTTCAGATGTAAATACTCCGTATAGATATTAGTCTTAATCTATTAAACCTACTCTTATTTATTTTATTTCCCATTTCATAGTCATTTGTCTAGTTACATAATAGGACATTACTCATCTTGACCTTTCCTGCTGCCTTATTGTGCATTATAAATTTACTTTCGGTGCATTATGAAAGTCAGAACTTGAGGATGCTGTAGTAGGTTTTCAAAGCATGCCCTTTCTGCCTAAATTCCAGCTGGTGATGATTAACCGGATTGTCTTTTACAAGTTGTYCATTTATGTTGCCCCCTAATGATGATTCTACAAAATAAATCTGCAGGGAATGTTAATCTTAGTCATTCTTTTTGTTCCTCCTCCTTTGTTCACTTTGTATTATATTCTATGGCTTAAAAGTTATTCAAATACCTAATATTATTTTTATAAAGATCTCATTTTTCTTGTTGATTTTCACTAGTTAATATACCGAAAATTTTCAAAGAGATTTGATCTTAATATAGCTTGAATCAGTAAATTAAAATAATCAAGAAACAGAAAGTAGTATTATAAAACATATTAGTTTCTACATGAAACCAAAACTTTTAATAGTAATAATTTACTATTATTTTTTTAATGTTAGCTCTTTACAACACAGAAATTGAGACTTGTTAAGGATTTAGCTATATGAAGTGAATTCCCTCTTTTTTTTTTTTTTTTTTTTTKKTATTTTCGAGACAGAGTTTCTCTGTGTAGCCCTGGCTGTCCTGGAACTCACTCTGTAGACCAGGCTGGCCTCAAACTCAGAAATCCACCTGCCTTTGCCTCCCAAGTGCTGGGATTAAAGGCGTGCATCACCACCGCCCGGCTGTGAATTCCCTCTTTATCTCATGACAATGTTTTGGTGATCCATGCAGTGGGCTCTTCAAGAAGAAAGTGTAGTAACTTCAACAAATCTTAAAATCTGACTTCACTATAGTTAAGAATTATGTAAGGCATCTGCATCCACTAGGAATGTGGTACTATGACAAATGCAGTTATATCTTTTTTTTTAATATGTGTGTTGCTTAGCTTAGACACCTTGAAACAAGGACAAAAAATTCATCTTATCTTTAGCTTATAGTAGAATTTATTATAACTCATGTGAGTCACTTTTATGTATTTGTGATAAGTATATGAGAAAAAAATGGGAAGACAGATATTTTACTATTCTTTTTTTAAAGAGATTTGTTTTTCACATCTAGGAGTCCAGTTGTTTTGGACCTGGTGAGGCAGTGTTTTAAATAAATAAACCTCTTCAATTTTCCTTCAAGTTATGATGAAACACAGTGGAATCATGGGATTCTGTCTATGTGGGATAGCTTTCAAAATGCATTATTATGTAAATGCAAATATAGGCTAAGTATAAAACAGTTACAAATTTATAACCACATTATCTTGTTTCTCTACTGAACAAACATCTAACATCTTTTTTATTGATCAAAATTGTCTCTCACCTTGCAACATCATAATGAAATTTTGTTTCCACATTGTTAGAAAATCAGGAATACTATTTTTACTCACCCTTACTATTATATATAAAACAACATAAGWTATTTATATATAGCAGAATGGTCTTATTAATTTTTAATGAATTTCTATATGCCAATATCAGCCTGAAGAGTTTAAACATGTCAAGCACAATCGTTATGTAAGTTCATTAGGAATCAGTTTTTATACTTATTTTTAAACAAGAAGGTTCAGTGAAATAATTGCATTTAATGTCAGAGCTAGTATTTTTATGTACATTAAATCTGAAGGATAGTCTTCATATATTTCTTTATCTTCAACTGTATCACACAAGGCTGTCCTCACCTGTATTTCACAGAGATGTAAATATGAACAGTAACAAGAGATAAGCACATGTATACTTTTGTGTCCGTATTAAAGCAACTACAAGATTTTCTGAACCCCAAACCACTATGGAAGGAAATACATTTAAGTAGACATCCGCTGCTGGTAAAGGTGATATTTATGGCATGAATCAGATAAACCAACCTTGGCAGAGGTACTTATGAATACATAGATTCAAGCTGGGGATACTAAGTTCACAGGATGTGAACATTTTAGTGTTGTCTTACTCATATGTTGCAGATAACTTGTTGATGACCTACTAATCTTTGTACAGTGTGTCATTCATTTTGTTCAGCACATAATTGACACTTAAAAGGAAATGAAAGGGAATGAAACAAGTATCAAGTCAATGCTGAGGACAACTGCAGGCTCAGTCCTGAACAATGTCTGTGTGTGTGTGTGTGTGTGTGTGTGTGTGTGTGTGTGTGTGATATAAAGAGAGAGCAAGCTCATATATTTATGAATGTGCATGTATATACATATATATGTGTGTGTGCACATATGAACACATATTGGGCATTGTATGTATCTAAATATGTACATACTTTTGAGCATATAGGTAACATATAATAATATATTATAATTATCTTATAGTACACTATATATACTATATACTATTAACAGCCAGCTGTTTAAACTCCTCAGGTTTACTGCACTAATGTACAAAGATGCTTAATGAGATGTGCTGTAAAACACAGGTGAAGATGATTACCATCCATGAAAAGTTTAGCTGCTAGAAGGATCATTGTCTTGGCCATCGTTCTTGATTCCTCTTCTACTCCTAAACTAGAGCTTCCTTGATGCTCATAGATTTGATTTTTTTCTTCTGAAATGTAATTCTTCTATTCTCCCTGCTCTTCTGTCTTTATTATCATGGTTTCTTGATATTTTATCCTACATATTGCATAACTGAGGAACTGCCAAAGTGATTGTATCAGAACAGGGCTTTTACAGCCAAGTGTCAGAGAGAGAGAGAGAGAGAGAGAGAGAGAGAGAGAGAGAGAGAGAGAGAGAGAGAGAGAGAGAGAGAGAGAGACAGAGAGACACACACACAGAGAGAGAGGATAGATAAAATTCAATTTAATAATTCAAGGGTGAAACTGTTAGATTTAATTTTCAATGAAAACTTTTGTCTGAAACAAATTTGTGTTTTTTATTATAAAGAAATGCATTTAAATGATGTGTTTGATGTTTTGTTTACAAGTGAAACAATCTATAGAAATATTTGCCTATGTTTATAATAGGAGCTAAAGCTTACAGGGGGCAATAGTTCTGTGATCTAGGTATGTCAGTAGACAAATGACATATACCAATGACTTACAAATCCTACTTCATGAATACTCACCTTGGAAGGCCCAGAAGCTCACAGTTATACTAAAGAGCAGGATGCCATGTCATCACAGAGAATGGCAAATTCTACTATTGTATAAATATAAGAACGTACAATGTCTTGGGCTTAACCATTGGTGTTGTTGCTGTTTTTACCAAGTACATATAAATATCTTAACAGTTCTCTCATTTAAAGGCAGTTTACTTGGAAATGAACTACAAGGTATTTGTGCTTTGGATTTGCTTATAATGACCTCTTTTCCATTTGAAATCGGGTTCTCTGGCCTGATCTTTCCCTACTCACTGTTGTCTTCTCTCCCTCATGCATAATGTCTGCATCCTTGAGATTTCAGTTTGGTCCACTTAATTATATGTCTTATATATCTTAAAATAACACTCACATAACTTCCCTATTTTTTATAATGTCCTAGAATAAAAGTATTTTGACCTTTTAGATAGTATGTATGGAAGCATATCTATAACACACACACACACACACACACACACATTCATGGACACATATATACATTTAACTCTCACAAGTCCTCTCTTCATTACAGAGCATATACTATAGCCTACATAGTATATTTATGTAATAAATATATTGTATTTTCTCATTTTTGACTCAGCATGAATAGAAAATGAAAGGAAAGAAAATGCAATTAATTCTCTTGCACACACAGAAAACTAAACCTAAAAAAATGAAATCACGTGTAATCATAGTTCTCCTGGTTCTCTTCTAGCTTTAGTTTACAACTTCTAGATCCATGTTAAGCCACAGCCATTCCCTAACATTTCACACATCCACTGTTTGAGAGTATGTGCTAAGACTGTATTTACTTTGTTTGAAATTAGCCATGACATATAATGAGCATCAAAAAAAAAAAAATCAATAACAACAACACTGGGTTCTGTGAATGGCTCTAGCATTTTCCACTTCTTTTTTTTTAAATTGGATATATTCTTTATTTACATTTCATTACCCTTTTCCAATTCTTTAAATGACTATAGATACTTGAAATACTAGGTTCACCATCCCCTACTCTGAGTCACTGTGGAGACAGCGCCCCCTGCTGAGGAATCTTGTGTAAGAAAAGAAGGACAAACCAAATAGTTTTTTATATCCAAATATGATACTTTAAGAATGCAAGAAAACTTCAATTATCCTGTCACAAATTTGGACTTTGAAATGGTGTGTGTGTGTGTGTGTGTGTGTGTGTGTGTGTGTGTGTGTGTGTGNGTGCGTGAGAGAGAGAGAGAGAGAGAGAGAGAGAGAGAGAGAGAGAGAAAGAGACAAAGTATGCATAACCTGTCATTAGAAACAAAAGCTTAAATACTCAATATAAAAGGTTCATATTTTTCAACTTTATCAAAATATAGTGGTATTTTATGAAATCAGTCACAAGGGGTTTATCTTCCTATTAAGCTTCAAAGATCATTCTTAAAACTGTCAGGATAAAATATGGGGAGAGATGAATTGGCAAGTTACTTAGAACTTCGGTGTTTAACTGGATAATAAACTCTAGATCTTTTACAATTCAAAACATTTACTGCGATAAGAAAGGAATTTTCATTTTTTATGTAAAAGTACTAATGCAATTTTTGGATCAAAATAAAATTGGTTGATAGATGTTCATGAAAGATGATATTTCAACCTGATGCTCAGTTATACAAGTCCCAGTGGGCAGTGTTGTTGATGTATTGTTAAATGGTTGGCAGAGAAGAGGTCTTTCTGTGAATCACACTGTGTTTGGGTTTGGAATGAATGAATTAATCCATTAATAATAAAGGAAAGCCAGCAAGAAAGAAAGCAAAGAAATAAAGAAAACCAGAGAATTACTGTGCATATCGTCATTTTTTTCACATGGCTTTAAAAGGAGTTGAAATCTTAACTCTTAAGATCATATTATTACATTTCTACATACAGTTTGCCATAAAAAGTTTTAAGTTCCATCACTGAGCGCACACATTCCTGTCTAGTCTTTTTTATCAAAGGAGTCATTCTTGTGAATCAACAAGGCTTAGGCACAGACTGAGGAGTGCTTTCATCGTTTTTAAGAAAGTGACGCAGCTTACTGTCTCCTAGGAAACTCAGAAACTCAGCAGCTGTAGAAAGTCCAAGTTTTACAAAACAGCTATTATTGGGGGAAAATCTTCCAAGGAACTAGTCCCTGAAATATTAACTTATTTCTGAAATTTAGTCTAAGGCTACCGTCACAGTATTCTTGGTACTTATTTGTTACAGGCCAAAAATAAATAAATCAATCTGTGAACTAAAGCTAGAATTGGATGCATTCCATTTCTAGATCTGTGTGAAACTGGAATTAAACTCAGGAGACTTGACAAAAGGCTGATTATTTGAGAAAATGACTATCAAACAAACCCTGACAAGACACAATTCTCTGAAGTACCAACAGAATAATTAATGCACCAGAACCCTACAAGTAAATTATAAGAAATACCCATGTATTTTGGAGTAAAATAGGTAGCAAAATGTAAAACTAACAATAAATGCCATAATTGATTTCTATTTCTTAAATTAAAGCTCCTACTAAATAAAAAATGGTATTATTTCCAAGAGATAAAATGTCTATTCTCATATTTTTATAAATATGATATAAAAGATGTCATTTTACGAGTCTTGTATAGGTTAGTGCATATCTATGCAAGAAACAAATATGCTAGCCAGGCATGGTTTTACACACCTGCTATCTCAGGACTAGAAGTAGGAGGCAGGAGCCAACATGGATTATGTACTAAGTTTGAGAGCTATTGGAGTCACAACGGATGAGAATCCGTTTCAAAAATTAAGATGATAATGATGATAGTGAGGATGGTGATGATGATGACGGTGATGATGACGATGGCAAATATGGCAGTTTTGAGAGGAATGATAAGCATATCACATAATACATAATACAGTAAAAGTATTTAGAAAACTTTGTAGAACATTGCATTTAAGAACAGAGTTATGCATTAGAATTTATTAGCAAATGCAAAATTACAACAATAAGGAACTTCATGTTCAAGCTGTGAGAAATATTATGACACTCTCTTGGTTACTGTTCTTTTAATTCATTTTTTAATCTATCTACTATCTATGCATTTATTGCTTTATTGATTGATTGACTTAAATTCCATGCTGAGGGAGGAACTGTTGAGCAGAATAGTGAGGAGTTCTATTAGAGAAGTAAAGGGCAACACCAGAAGCCAGTTTGATGAGGTTAGCRTTGGCCCTCAGCACTTTAGTCCACACAGTTCACCGACCTTCACTCAGTTATGTATGACTCCAGTACGACCAGGATGTAGGGCTGCTTAATAGAGTTCTTTGTGATATTTCAGTCCGTGGGTTGGGATATAATGTTTTGAAGTAGCAAATTTAATTGTATTTGAGTGGTGGATGTTGAAATTTTATATTATATTTTATTTAATTATTTTTCCAGCTATAAACGGGGATTTTTGACAGTGTTTAAAGATAAAACCAGAAAGTAAGAAACTAAAAATAGAAAGTAGAAAAACTGTAGCTATTTATTCTTACATTAATCATTAATTGTTCTTTTTCTGTTGGTTATAAAAGTAAGCATAAAGAAACAAGAATAGCTAAGACACTMAGTAAAATAACATTTGATATATCTACGGATTTCCTAGACATATCAAATTTTATGTTTGCGAAGTCAAGAGGCTATGCACAAGTGGATTCCTAACTGAAGAAATAGCCTATTTACTCTCCGTCAAATTGAGGAAAACAATTTTCTTAGATAAAAATAATTCTTTACAAATTTTTTGTGGTTTTTCGAGACAGGGTTTCTCTGTATAGCCCTGGCTGACCTGGAATTCACTCTGTAGACCAGGCTGGCCTCGAACTCAGAGATCCGCCTGCTTCTGCCTCCCAAGTGCTGGGATTACAGGCGTGCGCCACCACCGCCCGGCTTCTGAATTTTAGACACCCAGATTTTAATATTGTAAAAATAAGACTTTCTAATTTTCAAATCACTCTAACTAATGGGGTACTTTGAGAAGGATAGTGTGCATTGCTAGAAAGAATATTTCTGCCTTGAACATTTATTTAATACTAGTATATCCTGTGGACAGGACTTTAAAAACTGGTAGTAGCAGTCACTATAGTAGTATGTCTGTGACCTTATCTGAATTTCACGAGCATTGTTTCAATCTTTCCTTATCATAGCATGAAACAAATTTTATTTGTAGAAGAAAGAAAACTGAAGCTGCAAGTGTTAGATGACCTCTTCTGTTTTACAGAAGAGCAAGAACAACAGGAAGAATAACTAGAAATACTAACTCTTAGATTCTCAACACATTCAAGCAACACAGACTTTTCCTATACAAAGTGTGTACACCCATTCACATAGATCCTAAAATGTCTTACTTGGTGTCATAAATGACTGAATGAGAAAAAAGAAATCAAAAGGAAATTGTTATACTGTTCATGTCTCTCAGCTTCCATACTTCACATTACACATTACCAGTGGGCCATATTTTCCATTCAGTTTTGATTTGAGTATAATCAGGTTATCAATACCATTTATAACAAACTATTGAGAATTTCTACTATATTTATGGTCCATGCAGATTTACACCAACACAGTGTTCCTCATGCACCTCCTTATGGTAACTCAGAAGATGTGGAATTTCATAAAAACGTATTGAGCAAAGGATGAATAGCTTATAATCATTCGTATTTACTTTGACAGTCTCTGATGACTCTTTGGTGCCTTCAAGGAATAGCATGTGAATGAATGACACCTTTCATATCACTGCTAAAATGTAAAATATATTTGTGAATAATAGTAATATATTTTTAAATCCTTGCTTCATCATCAGATTATTTATATTTTGTCACCTGGATATATTCCCTATTATGTTGTAATTTTGCATTGAAATTTATAAACTGTACATAATCTAATAAATACTTGAATGTTCATAGTWTGCAAGGTGGGAGGATTTGATCACCTAAGTCACAGCCCATAACAGGGGTATGCTTTTGTATAAAACACCAYTAATAACTATATACATATGCAACATATCACTATGAATAATGCATAATTTTTAAAGCTTATAAACTTATTCATTCATTTTTATGGGTAATAAGAATGAATTATATGATAATATAACAAAGTCACATTTCATCAATAATCATAGTATTTAGACATATAATCTGGTTCACTGTTTCTGGATAATTATAAAATTTAAACTCAACCACACACTAAGAGCCAATCCTTGTCTGCTCTAAAATGATGGTGGAATGATATTGTCATTTCATGGAACTGAATTTGAAACTGGATATTATATAAAACGTGATTTCTGTTGTAAAATTAGGAAAATGGCAATCTGTAATAAAGTTGGCCACCAAYCACACAAATGTTGATAACAGCATTGAGGCCAGGATATTCCCACCCAACCAGCTGTMATGAGAATGTATGCTAAATGAAGCATCTGGTGATGAAATCAAGTGTTGCATCATGCAGATAAGGATGTCTTTTTACATAGATGCGAAGGTGAACTGAGTTATCGAAGTAATAAAATCAATGTAAAAATTTAAATGTTATCACTGCAGATGTGTCTTTGAATTACTAATTTGTTATAAACAACAATGCCCAGGAGAAAAGTCTGCTTCCTCTTTATTTCCCACTTTTGGGCATTTGAAACAAAGGTAGTTTCCCTTAGAAGCTAATAAAATATCTAAGACTGTGCCTTCAATTCCCCAGGATAAACAGCATTTTAATTCATTCAGTGTTATAATATGTGTGTGTGTGTGTGTATGAATATAGTGTATAGATTACAATTAAATAAAAAGAAAAATAAAAAACAACATTATTTAAGCATATCAGGGAATGTGACTATGTTGAGAACACTATTTAGAGGAAGTGGTTGGCTGTGAGCATCCACCTCTGTATTTGCCAGGCTCTAGCAGAGTCTCTCAGGAGACAGCTACGTTAGGCTGTTGTCAGCATGTACTTCTTGGCATCCACAATAGTGTCTGGGTTTGGTGTCTGTATATAGGATGGATCCGCAGGTGGAA
>BDUI01004260.1:74382-85840 GCA_002335545.1 Apodemus speciosus
TTTTCAGTGAATAGTTAAAATGTCTACATTACCAAACAGGTAGGAATTCAGGTAGACAACATGATATTAGTTCAATGAAAACCTTACATTATGCTAGTATCTTAACATAAAACAAAATGAATGAAAACAATGTCCAGTAAGTAGGCAATCAGCCATCTCAACAAGTAGATTGTTATAATAATATAATTGCTATGGCATTTGCAACTACTTATTACACCATTAAGAATTTTTCATTTGTTCAGTAACTGTGAACTTGGCTTTACTATTTGTCACATTTTTGCCTTTTACTCTTTCATTAATTTAAAATTTTATCCACTTTACATCCTGATCACTGTGTCYCACTCTTGCTGGTACCCTCCTCACACAATCTCCTCCCAAACCTGTCCCCACCCCTTAACCTCCAAGAGGGTGGAGAGACCCCTTCCACATATCCACACAGTCCATACACAGAGCTAGACTTATCCTCTCTCACTGAGTCCAGACAAGGCAGCTCAGTTATGGAAATAGGATCTCAGATTGACAACAGTTTTAAGGATAGCTCTGTTACAGTTTAAGGGACCCACATGAAGACCAGTCTGCACATCAGTTACATATGTGCAAAGATTCCCAGGTCTATCCTGTTTATGCTCTTTGGTGCTTTAGTGTCTGAGAGCTTTAAGGGTCCGGGTTAGTTGACTCTGTTGGTAATAATGTAGAGTTCCTATTCCTTCTAGGGCCCTAGTTCCTGCCCCCAACTCTTTCATAAGACTCACAGAGCTCCATCCAATATTTTGCTGTGGGTCTCTATCTGTTTCAGTCAGCTGCTGGATGGATACTCTCAGAGGACAGTTGTGCTAGACTCCTGTCTGCAAGCATAACAGAGTATCATTAATAGTGTCAGAGATTGGTGTTTGTCCTTCAGATGGGACTCAAGTTGGGCCAGTCATTGGTTGGCCATTCCCTCAGTTATGTGTCATATTTACAGCAGTTTACCATGAGTAATATTGTCTCTATCACTGGATAGCAATTCAGGTATGATCCACTCATGAGTTTAACTTTAGTCTCATAATTGAGAAATGTTGAGTGAATGAAGTCTTCTCAATGACATGGGTGCATATGCATTTATAAGTGATGTGTATATTTGTTATAGTACATGTTTTCTGTATCTGTATAAATATATAAAAATAGTTTACTCTAAGAGTGTAAAGATTTAGATACTAATTAAGTAGGCTAACTAGAAAACGTATGAGAGCTAGGTGTGTATTTGGTGAATATAATAGACATACTCAGGCTACCGGATTATGTCATGTTATATGTAAATGTAGTTAAGTACCAACATTATATACCCAGATATCCTTATGTCACTTTAAGAAACCTCCAATTTGTTCTATAATGCCAAATCCAGCTGCAGAAACAAATTAAAATGAGTTGTGCAACATTAATATCCATTGCTAATATATTTCAACAATAATTTGTTTTTTCAAAAATAAAGTCTAGAATTTTTAGAGCCATTCTATATGTATGATAAGAAAAATATGCACTTACTATAAAATAGGAGAATAAAATGGGTCATGAGTCTAAAAATATACATAAAACAGGGGCGAATGTTTACAGAGTCACCAGATTGTAAATTTTCATGAGCAGTTGGTCTCAGAGCCTTGTGTAAATACCAGTTTAGCAAATTATGAGCATAAAATACCAAGATTTACATAGGAGGATGGGCTGCTAAGGGAAATGGAATATATTTAGATCAATAGAAATTTGGCTGGAAAAATAAAAATCATTTCATATTTGTGTATTTTCTCACTTCCCACTTAGAGGAAGAGAAAAAGACAATCTATATTTTGTGTTATTTTAAATTCCAATTGCATGTCCATGCGTATATGTAAATTTTCTTGTGCAGTTGGTCTCAGAACCTTGTGTAAATATATGTTAGTATATCAATATTCATAACATATTAATATAATATATGTATGTTAATGGTTTAAGCTGTGCCTGAAAGCAGTCATGGCCATGATTGGAATGTATGAAAATACCAAGGCCTACAAAGGATACAAGTAGAAAAAAAATCCCTGTCAGAATACCCCTAAACCMTAGGTAGAAAGTATCCATCATTTCTAAATATTGTTAACATCAACACCAACCTGAAATATATCCTTTACTGTTGAAAGAACTGGGTTGAGGTTTAATCTGTCAAAGTGTATCATGAACAGTGTTTTAAGTTGACTTTTGAAAGGAATTTGGCAGTTCTTACAGGGAGATTAAAATGCATTCATGAATAGAAAAGAGAGGGAAGTCCCAATGCTTACTCAGTCCTTGTGTTTAAAATAATAAAGATTCCAATTAGCATGCTCTTTCACCCACTTTCCTGCATAGTAATTCTAAAGCAAGAGGAGATGCCCACATAGTCACTCATCCCTGTCCTTGATGTATGACATTGAATTAATGATGTCAGAGATACAGACTAAGACAGAAACTCATCAATTCCCCTGAAGAAGCTTACCCTCCACTTAAAATAAAGATAAATGCATTGCTTTTGGTCGTGACAGCCAAAATAGAGGTCAGTGATTACCTGTAGGAGAGGGCATGATTGAAGTACTTCAAAGGCAGTTTGCTAAAGAAGAAGAGACACCAGAGGGAAACAGGAAAGCAGAAAGGAGATTAAAAGCTCTGTTACTGTCAAGAGTGAAGCCAGTCTCCCTGCCCCTTCTTCACCGCTTCCACTGTTTCTGATTAATCAGCGCTGTTCTCTCTTGAAGACAATTCTGTTTTGAAATGTGGCATTTTAAATAGTTGATTCCTTTCTAAAACACAAGCGAGCAATTCTCAAAATAAGAACAGTATGTAGAAAGGATAAAGTATTCATTCTGCCAACCCGACGCCATTATACTTTGTCAACTCTTTTGTTTTTGGATAAGGGAGTGTATTGTGCATTGCTACATTGAGACCGTCTTGCAGGTGTGCTCTGTTTTCCTTTGCCTGGGTTGCATTGTTGGATGTAACAGATATGTTTTAAAATGCCAGTGTATCTTAGCTTTTGACATAGTTAGCAACATAGCATAATACTAACAGCCCTTCACTTTGCTCTTTTGTTTGTTTGCTGGATTGTTTTAGTCAYTACAAAACTACAAAAAAATTGACTACACGTATTAATATTTTATAAATAAAATATGTTGACACAAGAGAAATTTAGGTAAACATTAAAACTTCATTTCTATTAAGAGGTAGATGGGTAATAGGGACCTGATAGCTTGTTCCCAGACTAGTATTTCAGCAGATACTTGTGATGGGACTAGTTTAAGGTTGGAAGACCTCAATGTTATCCTGAAACTGTCTCCCAGGAGTGTTCCAATAGAACAAATGGAAACTCATAGTAAGTCCTGGGTGCACAGGTGGTTCCCTAGAATTTACAGCCAACAGCCCACATAAATCTATAATTTACACAGCTAATTCTGAGTTGCCAGCTGCCACCAGGTGGCACCAAATACAATTTAAAAAATGAATGGATTCAGTGGGTGTCCCTGTTGGTGCTAAGATGGGCACCCTTGCCTTCAATATTTTTTGCAACTTTGAAGCTTACAGTATTCAACATGTTGAGATTATGTTTCTCTTGTTTCAGAGGAGTTTGTTTTTTAGGGTTTGAAACTGGAAAAAAAACCACCATGATAAAATATTAAGATTCTATATTTGATTACACTTTCAAGTGTGTGATTTTCAGGGAATCTGAAAAGTCACACAAGGCATATCCACTGAAATCATTTAACACCCCCTTAGCTAGGGCATGGAGGTATGGGCAGAATATCTTCTTGAACAGTGCGTTGCCGTGGTTCATTTTCTTCTGGTTTTGACAGATGATACTGAAGATGGTGTATTGACCCCAGTTTTTATTAGATGCAATATTGGTAAAGACAGCTTAGGCCTTTGAAGCAGATGTGTTCACCTACTATTTTCTAAGGTAGATAATTCTAAACCACCAGGTGATTTATCACATTTATATTTATTAATTTATTTCCTAGTCAGATATTGATTGATTACACCATGCCTGGGTGTTAGATATGAAATAGTGAGTCGAATAAAAAAAGTCTTTTAATTCTAGTGTGAAGAAAAAAAGTAATTCACAACTCAATATCCCCTGCAGTTCTGAACTGGGAAGGCTGCCTCACACTTAAACTTTCCAGAACCCAGGAAGTTATACACACAGACCACCATAAGTTCAAGGTTACCCAAAGCCACATATTAATGCCCTGTATCATCTATTGGATTCTAATAATTGTCAAATGCARTAGATAAGAACTAAAGGTAACAACTCTGCTTAATCTATGCTACATCGGACTACCTTACACGTTACATTCTCTTCAGATAACCTTTCCTCTCTTTTCTTGCCTATCATGGACTCTTTAGCTTGAAAATTCTGGATCAGGAGTGCTAATGAAATAGCTCAGCAGGTAAAAATATTCACTGCCAGGATGATTAGCTGAATCTGATCTCTGGGCCGGAAGAAAATCTTTTTCATAGTGAAAAGATTTCTAAATTCTGGAGGTAGATCTCTGACCTTGACATGTGCACCATGAGGCACAGGTATGCCTATGTAATATACATACACATAAATATGCATATGCAGATGTGTGAATATGTGTGTGTGTGTGTTTAAGAAACCACATCCAATTTCAGATTTGATAATTTACTAGTCACAAAACATAGAAAAGCTCCCATTGTTATTAGGTTTCCATTATTAAAAACAAAACAAAACAAAACAAGAATTACTGGAGTACAGCTATCCTAGGCTCCAGTCGGCTAGCACAGGATGACATCAGTCATAGTATCAGGGTTAGTGTCTGAGCATAGGATGGATCCCAAGATGGGCAATGGATGGCCTTTCCTTCAGTTTCTCCTACATTTTTTCCCTTGCATTCCCTTTACACAGGAGCAACTCTGGGTGAAATATTTTGAAGATGGATGGGTGACTGTATATCTCCACTGGGGTCCCTGTCTATCTTCTGCAGGTGGTCTCTTGAGGTTCCATCTCCTCCTTGTTGGACCATTTCAGCTAAGGTCCTCATTTTTAAAAGCTGAATAGTATTCCACTCTGTAAATGAACTACATTTCTTGCATCTATTCTTTGGTTGAGAGACATCCAGGATGTTTCCATCTTCTGCCTACTATGAATAATGCTTCTATAAACATTGTGGAGCAATGGTATAATGGAGCATCTTTGGATATATACCCAAGAGTGGTATCACTGGGTCTATCCCATAAATATTTTATCTTTTCAAAATTTAATAACCTTTAATTCCAATTTCTGTTTTTCACATTCTTCTGGTCAAACACTCCCAAATGTTGCATCTATCAGAAGCCATACCCTTAATGGAAATCACTCTCCCTCCCCAAGGAACCATCAACTGTTCACACTATGTGAGCCAGTAGGGTTCATGATCCCTTCCTTACTTCATGCAAGAGTACTGACTAGCTTGATCTTGTCTAGCACTTTGCAGGCATCCACACTTGTGACTTTGTTAGTGCAGTGGTCTATCATGCCTAGAACACACTGTTTGATCCCTTACAGTCTTTCTGCTCCATTTTTCTCAGTGATCTATGATCCTTGGGGAAGGGCATAACATATATTTCTCATTTTTAGTTGAACCCCCATGTCCCCTTATTTTTCTTCACTTTGACCAGTTGTGAGTTTCTGGTAAATACATCCACTGCACACTGATCTGTCTTCAAAAGCTCTGAGGGTTGTAGTGGTCTTATACCTTGACACAGAGAGTTCTAATCTATCCTTCTGAAGGAACCTGACCTATCCTAAACAGCATGAGTAGCAGGTAAGAAGTCATTGCCACCATGCCCCACTTTGGGACATATCCTTTAATTCTTCATGAGGCCATGTATGTTTGAGCATGTTATACACATGGAAATATTTTACAACATAATTAACATCTCTGTGAACTTAAAACACTACAAAATTGATTTAATATCATTTATTCATCTATTTTATTATTCAGTCTATGTGTAGCATACTGTGCATGTGCTCTTGTGTGTGCATATGTGAAGGTGCACATGTATGCATGCCTGAGGAGGCAGAAAGTTGCCATTGAGTGTTTTTATCCCGTGTTTTTGTTCATAGCACTTCGTTGGAACACATCAAGCACTTTCTGTGGACGCTGGATCTAGTTCAGGTCCCAGTGCTTATGGGGCAAGTACTCTTGCAGCATAGCTATTACCCATCCCTTCAAAATTAAATTCATTGAAAAAATATTGAGAAGTGAAGTTCAGAATCTAGGTTTTTATTATGAGGATATTTGGGAACATATTTAAGCTTTAAATTTCTGCATTGTGATAGATTACATGGTCAATTACACAGGGGTGTGGTAATACATTTATAATGTGACATTTGGAGCCATTGGCATGATTAATTACCATGCATTAAACATTGGCTGAGGAACCACACTTCAAGATGATTATGGGGTTATTACTATTTAAACATGTGCTAAACTGGGACATGCCAAAGACTAGCAGCATATTTTCTTCAGAAAATATTTCAAATTGCAAAGAGCTACACTCATATCCATAGTCAAAGATATGGGTAATAGAATTTAAAAGGAAGTTTTCATAAAACGTATGTAACTTGCATTAGATCTGGATAGTTTAGACTATATTATGTCTTGATTTTATGTCATTTGAGTATAAAGACATAAGGCAATATTTTATTTTTAAGCAATACATTATTATGTAGATTGCAATACAAGTTCCAGATTCAGAACAGAGTAAGACTACATCCAAAATCTTGCCAAAAAAAAAATGTAGGCATTCCAATCTTTTGTGCATGATGGCCTATCTTTTAACTACGTTTGACTTAATATTACTGGAAAAATTACAGTATTGAGTGTTGAAGTAAATTTTGCTATTCATGGTTTCCAGACCTTTAGTCGTGTAAGAAGATTGGTGGAAAGTTATCAATACAATAATTATTAGATATGTACATGCACATGGAATAGACTATTATCATTAAATTTAAAATGCATCATAAATAATTTTTCAAGTATGAAAATATTAGTAATGTGTATATTTGAAATTCAACAACTTCTGTTTTAGATGTGAAAAGGATTGATTAAGAAAATAAATCAATTTTTGAGTTTTAATGTATAATAACGTTAAGAAATCATTAGAGTATACACCTTAGTTGGTTTTTCTGTTTTGTGAATTCATTTTCAGTCTTAGCACGGATAGATTATTTTTTCCAGTGCACTGCCCTATTTAAACTTTTCCTTTTTAGCAAGCTTGCATTTGTGTCCAATAGTTTTCTGACAGTGTAGTGACAGAGTCATCAGTTTGGTAAATCAAGAGGAAAGAATAACAGATTTCCCCATGCAGGAGCCTCAAGTCACATTTAGAATAACACTTCTACAAATGATATCATAGCATAGCATTTGGAGACATCTTTGAACTACACTGTAATGATACAATATACTTGTATGCATAAATGTAATTTTGATCTAACACAATCTTAATCTTTAGTGGATAAAAATGTTTGCTCTTTGCATTCTATTTTCATTTTATCTTTCAGTATCAAGAGTACTTTAAAACAATTAGTTAAGGTATTTTCTCATTAGTTTGCCCATGGATGTGCATATTATTCAGCATAGTTTCACACAAATATAAACATTTTAGCATTTAGTTGCCATTTATAAGCATTGGGTAATAACATAGTACATAAAGTGCATTGTCTGAAACCTGGGACAAATTTCAAATAACGCAGTGCCTCCTGCCATTTTCTCATTGACACCAAGAAATAACGAGCAATTTATTTGTATTTTAGAGATGAACTTAGAAGATTTAACTAAACTCATTCTGTGTATAATAGTTTTATACTTTAAATAATACTCTTTAATTTGATTTAATATTATATGAAATATTTTAATTACAAACTTGAAATGCTAACAAAAACTAAATCACTTAAATCATAGATTTAAAATGAACATTTTAAATTAAAATAAAATATATTATTTATGTGTATGAAGAATGCTGCTGTGTAAGTTTGTCTTCAAAGGCAGATTTTTAAATCATTTTGACAGAAGACATATAATTTGTATTATTTTCCAAAAATATAAATTAAAAAGAATTAATATTGGAAAACTAAAGAGAAAAATCTAAACTAGTTTTTAATTCATGTCCATTTCATTCTTTTAATAGTTTTTATTTAATATTAACTTGGAAACTTGGAAGTAGTAAATATGAAGTTTATAATTTTATTGTGATTTACAATTTAGTTGTTTTGTACAGAGGTATGATAGACTATACCTTAATTTAATGATTAATTTAACAAAGGGTCTAAAACATATTCATCTATGCAGGGGTTATAAATGTTATAGCAGATCAAATACAACATACAAGTACACATATGACTATATATATTTAGGTTGCTTATTAGTCACTGTATAATTGTTGCTAACCCCATGATTGAGATATATTTTTACAATAATACTAAAACTATACTAAGACTTGGTACTCCTGATAACCTCAGAAACTGGAAGGAAGCAAAATTTCATCAATAGTTCGTAATTCAGAAAATTGTTGGTAACTTAAAACATAGCTTCTCTGAAATATAATATAAAATAAATACATGTATTAGTACAATCCTCTGTTCTTTACTTGACACTGAACGTTTTTCACCATGAATGGCAATAAATTTGTAACTATCTAGGGTAACTAATCTGATATAATCAGATTATATGTTTAAAATCAAGAGAAGTCATTTATTTCCCTGAGTTTCTCACTAAGATAACACTTTTTACTTCTCATGAATTACTTGATTTTAAGATTATTTCTCTTGGTATTAAAATACTAATCAGAAGTTTATGTCAATTTTCAAATAACATTCTCCGAATATGTTATAGGCATTACATTTAATTAATCCTAAACGGATGCTGTAGGTTTTTTTTATGTGTATCCTTTGCCAAAAATTCATCTTGATTTTTTTAGGTTATTTTTGTGTCTGGATTGTTTTATACATAGAAATCATATTTACCTCCTCAAAGAAATAAATATAAAATTTTTAGTTATTATTTTAGCAAGACATATAGTTTTATCAACCAATTTTGTATGTGCAGCTGCCAATCATCATGTACAAACTCCAACATAAACTTCAGTGATATTAGATTTTCACCCTTGGTAGAAAACAGGTTCCCATGGAAGGGATCACTCATTCAGAGTTGTAGATTACCACTGCTGTGTACTAAAGTAAGTTGGACTTTATAGCTTGAATGAAAACATTTTGATATTCACTACTGCTCTCCTGATGATTTGGGAAGTATTTTCTTTCATTTTCCTCTGTGACTGTGGTCTATCTGTATGTTCCCAAGAACCTCATAAAAAGTACACATTGGTACCATCAATTGAGATATCTAGGTTTAATCAAGAAAGTTATTTTCTATTATGGGCCTTTCCATCACTGGTTTGCTTTTCCCTGAGCATGGTCCTTCCCTTTCAAGAAGAATGCTCCAGGGATTGATGGAAAAGTTTTGCTATCTAAAGGATACACCTCAAAGTCATACAATGCTTATCTTTCAAAGAGAAATTGGTAACAGTTTCCTGGATGAGCTAACTGTGAAATAAGCAAAGTCATGACCATTGCACTTGGTGATGGGCAAATACAACATATAGTTAATTAATAACAATTAATATCTTACATTGTATATGTATAAATTAAAGAGAAGTTGAAGATGAGATTTTATGGAACTGAACATTCACTTACTCATTAATTCATTAATCAGTTCCGCAAAATAGTAACTATTTATTGTACTTCATGGTAAAGTGTAAAAAAAAATCAATATTACAAAGAAAGTACAAATAGGAATCACCCATACCAATCAAGAGGAAGGAAATCATGAGGAGAAATACACATATTTCATTTGTAAGTGAATTCTTTGGAAATTAGTAGTAATTCTTTGGAAATTCAGATTTGCGCAGTATAAAATTATGAGTCTGTTATATCTGAGAAGTGTGTGCTTTGTGTATGCATGTGTTTCTTAAAAGATTGTTGTGATTATTCCATAATCACGTCAAGTATGTGAGAGTATCATTTTCTTTTCTCCTGTCCTCTGTTGATGAACAATTTACCTTCAGTGTTGCTGAAAACAAGCTATAATCTCAAACTGATTTGCTGATAGAACTGCACATTTTCCTATTTAAAAATCTGCTTGCTTGAATTACATTTTCAAAAAATCAAACTTGGTTGTATATGCCTTTTTCTAGGTGTTTCATCAATCTCGAGTTTTCAGGAAAAAGAGAAAGTTGTTAGTGGAAATAATTAAGACATGATCATAATCTGTATCCCAGCAGTCCTAGAGCATAATCCAGGCCCCAAAATTCTGTCATTTCTTGAGATTAAKATCATTATCATGAGCCACTAATCCACATGAAAAGATAAGTTTGATTTGCCCTCAGATTTCATGTAAACGTTAATGGCATATAATTGCATTGTTCCTTTGAAAATGCATAGTAGTTGAATGTGTCTTTACAGAGTTGACTTTGTGGTATATAGCTGTCACATGTGCAAGTGCAAATGTGCTCTGCTAGTATATCRAAGGGTTTATTTACTACAGGAAATTGAATAAAACACATTTTAGAGTATATCATAGTTTGGTCATGTTGAGCTTAGAAGGACTGAATGCATTGCAATAAATACTCATAAAGCAATTAAGGAAACATTTTATAAATATGCTAGTGTGAGATGGCCACACACCACCTGACAGAAACCTGGTGATCCACTGTGTTSACCTTGATAATGAGGCCTTTGTTCTTAGTGAAACTCTAAGTTTCACTAAGTGGTTTTTTTCTCTAGACTTTCAACTCTTGGATAATTTCTTTCTAAATAGGTCTGTCCTAGACGCTCTTCTTCCTTGTGCCTGAAATCTTTGGCTCTGCTGTCTCATCTCCTTTCTATATTTCTCACCATAAATAAGTCACCATGAACATATTATTTGATTGTGTTAATTTGTCAGCCTTCTGTCTCTATACCCTGTCAAATCAAGACATTTTTTTTCTGTGATTGTAAAGAGCACATTGACCTAGCTATTAACTTTCTTCAATCAGTACCTGAATAGCTACTAATAGTCAGAAAACAATTAGAAATGGTGTATAATGAATGAACTAATAATGAGAAACTAATAACAAAATATAATAATGATTTATTTAATAAATACAGTAAAATAAATCACTTAGCATACCCTTTCTCATCTGGTTCTCACAGATTAATTTTATTAATTTTTATCATAGAACTTACAATATAGGATGAATAAATAAAAATCCATAAAATAAAAAATTGCTTATTTTACTTTATTTTTTATTACTAATTTATTTTATTTACTTACATTCCAAAAGTTGCCCCTGTTCCTGGTCCAGTCTCCCTGAGTTCTTCATCTCTTCCCCTTTGCTTCTGGGAGGGTGCTACCCTACCCACCTACCCACCCCACCTCAACCC
>BDUI01004261.1:80927-92570 GCA_002335545.1 Apodemus speciosus
TGCCTGGTCTGACCAGGGATTTAGAGCCTTCCCAAGCTGGTGTTTTGGCTTCTCAGGCTTTGACAGTTTACTCCTATTAAATGAGAAGACTCCTCCACGGAAGCAACGGGCTGTGTTTGTCCTCCATAGCTCAGGGAGTCGTCAGTGAGTACACAAGGTAGCACACTGGAGTGTCCGTCAGCAGAGATGGTGCAGGACCGCCTCGGTGTTTTCACGGGGGTCTCCTCTCGTTGGTCTCAGAATGCATCATTTAATTGTCACCACTTACATACCCCCACCCGAAGGAATACATTTCATTTAAGTGCACCCCAGTGTGTCTGCTCCGTCTGGGAGCTGGAGAGATGGCTCCTCGGACAACCCAGCCATGCGGAACTGCATTTGGAGCTTACTCCATAACAACCGGGGGAAACTGCGTGTGCYTGCCTGTAATCCCCGAGTAGCGGAGGCACAGACAGGAGGATGCCTGGGACTTGCTAGCCAACCAGTCGGGCAAAATGGGTAAGCCCCTGGTTCAGTAAGAGACCTGTCTTAAAAACATAAGGTGGACATTGGCTCCCACAAGCATGTAGACTTGCATGCACACTCACGGGCTTGGTCCAAAACAACTAATATTTACGAGGACACACCCAGCTGGAAGCTATAAGCTCCCAGGACCCGACTCAGAAGCCTAACTTCTGGACTGCACATCTCAGCAGATGCCCAATTAAGCAGTTAATTATTTCTCTTTGATACTAGCGGTTCTTWAAAAAAAAAAAGAATCTTTTAATACAACAGTTTTACTGTCTGCGATAATTGTCCTGTCTCAGATAACTCTTTTAAATCTAATGAGGCGTGGCAAGCTCAGCTTAACAAGGCAACACATCATTAACTTCTTGCCTCGCAGTTATTTGTCATCTTACCACACTCAATTACTGTATCACCACAGGAGAGCAACCTGTTGTTGGCCAGGGGCAGAGCAGGGAGAGCTGACCTACTGTCGGGTCAGGAAGCAGATACTTAATAAACGTCCAGGGGCCATCCACAGCCCTGGAATTTATCCCAATCAGATGGACGTCAGCTTCCCCTTACTACAAACTAGATCTGTAGGCAGTGACCTTTGCTTTCTTACCCTCTACCTGGGGATCTGAGGTCTTTTTTAGCAGATGGTCTTGGCCCTTTTTTTTTTTTTTTTGTCTCCCCTCTTGAGAACATATGGGAAGAGATAGCATCAGCACTTGGGTCAGCCCCGCAAGCACCTCACCGTCTCTAGGGGTTAGAACAAACTACAAAAACTCTCTAAAAGGGATTCTTTATCCAAAACAGTGTAGCAATGCGTTTCTGAGGTTGTCTTGAAGGTTAGCACAGGTCATTCTTACGACGTGTAAACAAATACAGTCAAGACGCTATAAAAATCRATCTCTTGGCATTGGGATAAAGCTCAGTTGGTAGAGTGCTTGTCTACCCTGAGTGAGATTCTTAGGACTGCAAAAACTGAGTGTGGTGATGGAGCTCTGTACTCTCCACTCTTGGGAGTCAGAAGTTCAAGGTCATCTTATCTCCATGGCGAGTTCGAGGCCAGCTTGAGATGCATGAGACCCTGCCTCAGAAAGAAAAATAAATAAAGTCATCACATTGTTCCAAATTCTCTGACTCTATTATAACTTTATCACTCCCAGGGCTTTGGGGCATCTTTGAAGTTTGGTTTAGCATTTACTAGGTTCTGTGCACTGTGCCCAGGCAACGCCATGACTTCACGCACAGAGAAAACATGATGAAAAGAAAGGTGGAGTGCTGCTGCTGCTGCTGCTGCTGCTGCTGCTGCTGCTGCTGCTGTCATAGAACAGTGTCTGGCATGTCCTCAAGTAGATCAAGTTTAAAGTTCCGAACATGCCTTTGGTGGCCTTATGAGGAGCTGGTGTTATGAGGCAAGAGGAGTTGCAGAGGGAGTCTAATGTGAGAGATTGAGTTGCAGTGGCCTGGAGACTGACTGGACTCCAATTCTAGGTCCCTCCACCTCAGATCTGTTTCCTTTGCCAAGGTGTAGAGAGCTGGAACACCTCTAAAATGATGGTGCTCACACACGATTCGTGCAGATAAAAAATAACTATCTTGGCCAGGCGTGATGGCACACATGTTTAATCCTAGCACTCGGGAGGCAGAGGCAGGTGGATCTCTATGAGTTTGAGGCCAGCCTGGCCTACAGAGAGAGTCCCAGGACAGCGAGGGCTACACAGAGAAACCCTATCTCTCTTCCTTCCCTCTAAAAAGTTATTTGAACATTGTAAACTAAGTCATTGTTGGGAATACTATAATTGGTTGGGTCAATTTTCACGACCTATGGAGTTCATCATGAGAATGTGTCAGGAAAGGGTGGAGGTTGTTTTTAACATCTATCTGTCTGTCTGTCTGTCTGTCTGTCTGTCTGTCTGTCTGTCTGTCTGTCTGTCTATTTATTTATTGGGAGTATGGGGGATGCACGCACGTGGAGGTCACAGGACAGTTTTCAGCAGTGGATYCCAAGGAAGATTGGACTCCGTGTCCAGCATCCATAACCACTGAACCATCTTGGTGGCCCAGTGGGGGTGATTTTTAAATGAGGCTTCTCTCTGGACAGTCAGGACAGCGGCGGGTCCACGCGGAGGGCCCTCCCTCCCTCCCTCCCTCTGCTGCTGCGTCACACATTCCTGCTTGGCTGCTGAGCGTGTAGGAGGTAAGGCTATCCCTGGAGATGAACTTCAGAAGAAAGATCGCAAGGAAAGACGGAAGTCCCGTTGGGCTCAATCTCAGGCACAGATCTTCAGCGGAAGGGTCGGCTTTAATCTGAGCGCGTAGATCTGCAGAACACAGGCTTGAGTCATTTTCTAGGTCGTCGACGGAGGAGTTCCATCAGTTTGCCCCAAACGCGGTAAACTACACCCCTCCCTAGATCTCTCACAACCCAGGAAGGTCTTTGGACAGTCGCTGTCAGACCTGCTTCCTTAGCTTGGAGGGAGGACCACGGCCAAAGGGAAATATGCGTCCTTCATGAATGGTCAAGAAACAATGGCAGACACTGGTGGGCCTTCCTGGAAAGCATGTCTGGTGCTCACCGCTGTGTAAAGCAGCAGGCGCTGKTTTGAGGCGGTCCTTTTTGGCCTCTTCCSTATGACCTCGTTTCCCCTTTCTCATGGACGGAGAACATGGCAGGCTCTGGCCTCTAGCAGCTGTGTGCCCTGTTCTGGAGAGACAAGGCTTCGTGGATATGTGTACACGCCTCGATGAAACCGCAGAGCCACAGTTTAGTACACAGACCCATTCTTTTACAACCTTGTCCCTAACCCACTCATCCCAAGGGGGTTTGGCTAGAATCCCCACTGAGGATCATTGAGAAGACACGGCAAGAATTCAGGMGGCTTTGTGGGCTCAAGGGCAGCAAACACCTCTGCCTTCTTCTCCGAACGTCTACCACACTCGGTGCTCCGTGTCACGTGGTGTCTCTGGAGAGAACGGAGGATGCCCAGCAGCGGCCTCCCGTGGGCACCATCCCACCCAGCGCTGTGAACTCTGACCTCCCTCTAGATCCAGCAGGCCTCTCAGAACGGTCTGCAGAGATCGGAGTAATGAGTAGTGAAATCACTTCTGTTGGGTGGGGCTTCCAGCGCTGGCTTACGCAGCATCCATCCTCAGCACACRTAATGAACCGTCCTTCCCAGCCAGTCCCTGCGTTCATTCGTGGGTCGCTCTTTTTCTTGCAACGGAACTCGCCAAGTGCCCGGCACTGACCAGCTGTCAGAGTCCTGCCYGCAGAGGTGGCTGTCCGTCAGACTGTGAACAAGGCTGCTGGCCCGTGGGTTTGCTCATCCTTCCCGACTTAGGGAAGACCGCGACTTAGCTTAGAGTCACTAAGCCCCAAACTGAGGGGCCACACCTGGTGAGGGTCTTCGACTGTCCCATCTGTGGCAGAGGGATGGCCCAAACCACAAAGAGGCGGTTGGCTTTATCACGCCCCGCTCCCAAAAACAGCAGCACCAATCCATTTATGGCTTCTGAGCTTTAGTGGTTGTGATGTTGTTTACACGACATAAGGGATGCAAGAAGCCAGGCTTCGTTCTAGGCAAACATTCAACAGACCATAAATAATTTCTGTAGGGCTTCCGCTCCTCATACTATTTCAACAGCAATTAAACCCCAACCTTAGTTTTGGAGGACACAAATATTCAAACGATATCAGTTTCCATCTAAGTTAAATATTTTTTCAACTCCACACATTTTTTTTTATGACAGGGGAAATACATTTCTCTGTTTCTTAAACTCAGCAAAAACACAGTAACTAATGCCCTGCCATCCGTGGTTAAGGAAAGCAGATGTGGACCAGAGGCAGGCGGGATAATGCCCTTCYGAGGCTAAGCTGCTTGAGGTAGCAGGCGCGTGCGCACTTGACGCAACCTGACAGTCCCCTGTAGTAACTGTCCATTCATGTCCCTGCTGCCCCAGTAGGTTCGGAGATGGTTTGATTAAATTTGATCAGGGGTGTGCACCCTTCCTGTGATCTCTGGTCCCCTATGTTCCCGTGGGAACTACCAGGAGAGCGTTTTAACTTCCACGGTGAACGGATAAATTTCGAAAATTGCTTGGTGATAGGTCATGGAATCTAAACAAGCCATGGTGGGCTGTACCGAGCCCCCTTCTTCCATGAAGAGAAGCTGTGGATAYCTTTGATGCAAATGAAGGTTGCTTTGCTGCAGATGAATGAAAAGTCCACAGGCAGAGAAGAGTAAACCCATTTCAGGCCCACCCGACTTCACAAAACAAACACTACCAGATGCAAAGCACAGGTTAATGGCGAGAGCGGATGGTCTGAATGCCCCGTTTTCACAACAAAATAGGCGCGTCATTCAGCCAAAACATAGAGAGTTGTCGGAGGTAAATGATGTCAGACATTGCAAATCAACAGACCTAACATGCATCTATAGAAAATTACACCAAAACACTAAACAAATACACGTTCTTCTCAGCAGCCCATGCAACTTTCTCCAAAATCTACCATGTATTAGGACACAAAACATGCCCAACACACACTGGAAAATCCAAGTAACAAACTGTCATCTGTCTGATTTCAGTGGAATAAAGGTAGTATCAACCACAATAGAGACCACAGAGAGAACACAAACTCAGAGAGATTAAACACATTATGGAATTAAGTCTTCAAGAAGGAGGCAGAGGCAGGCGGATTTCTGAGTTCGAGGCCAGCCTGGTCTACAGAGTGAGTTCCAGTACAGCCAGGGCTAAACAGAGAAACCCTGTCTCGAAAAACAAACAAACAAACAAACAAACAAAAAAGAAGAAATCTTTAAGAAAACAAACAAACAAACAAACAAACAAACAAACCCCCAAACCAGCCAGGATTGAATGAAAGCAAAGATACAAATAGCCAAAGCTATAAAACATAATGAAGGTGGTCCTAACAGGAAAGCTTGGGGTCCTAAATGCCTACATTAAGAGAAGTGGGTCTGAAGACATGGCTCAGTGGTTAAGAACACTGACTGCTCTTCTGGAAGACAGGGGTCCAATTCCCAGTACCCACTTGGTGACTCACAACTATCTGTAACTACACTACCCAGGGGGCCAACAGCCTCTTCTGGCATTCAAGGGTACTTTATACACATATTACAAAGGCATACATGCAGGAAAAACACCCAAACACATAGAAAGTGGAGGGGAAAACAAAGACAGAAAAGAAAAATTGAGAGACCTTGAACAAATTAGTGGCACGTATTAAGACTTTAGAAAAAACAAGAACATAAAGCAATAGCTTCGAAGAAATAATAACACGAAGAGACGGGGGGGGGCGGGAAACTAATCGTATGAAGAATTAGTTTTATGACATGAATACGAACTCACTTGGAAACAAAAAAGGTGTCCTATGGAAAGCGTCCACTAGATGGCAGAGTCCCTCCATTTATCTTCCACTGATTGGCCTTTTCCACCGGGTTAAATTCACTTTTGACACTTGAAAGCTAGAGGGCAAGATTTCCTTACAAATAAGTTACCCATTAAAAACTAGTAATAACTCCAAGTCGCTCGCGGCGCGCAGCGGGGTGGAGGGTGCGCTGTTCCTGGAGATCACAGGGGCCGAAGTTCAGCTTTCCGGGAGGAAGAAATGAAAGTGTGATTTTTGTGGCTTAACTGGGTAGTGTTTTTTTTTTTTTTTTTTTTGAGTGATAGACATCATTTGTCTTTCCATAACTGTCATTGTGTCAGTGCCACCCAGACAGTCCTTAGAGCTATGCGCTCTCATCCATCACCTTGCCTGAGAGGAGGACCCGGCTGTCCCTAGACCCCGCCCTTCTCCCCCCTCCCCATGGGTGAGAGCAATGATTAGATACTCGGTCCCTCTGGGAGTCAGAAAAGCCAATCTCAGAAATGTTTGCTGTCCCTTTTGTGATAGTAATGTTTCAAGGCCTCTCGTCGGATCGCAGCTCTCAGGATTTGGGCTCTTACAGGAATCWTGGTTGGTGTACCTGCAGCTTGGGTGAGAAAGGAAAGGCTTAGCTAGACTTTTAYTTCACTCTCCTGCTCAGCCTGGAGTCAATGCCCTTCCATCCTGTTACCCCCTCTGCCTTCGTCCCTTCCTGCAGTTCAGGGGCTAGCTTTTCCCATTTGGCGACCTCTGATCAGAACACATCGCTCCGTCTCCGTCTCCGTCTCCGTCTCCGTCTCCGTCTCCGTCTCCGTCTCCGTCTCCGTCTCCGTCTCCGTCTCCGTCTCCGTCTCCGATCTCCCTATGCTCTTCATTTCTTAACTTTCAACGTTGCCTTTAAGATTTAAACAACATGTCRTTAAATGCGATTGCAGCACACATGCAGATATGTAGGAGATGGTTATTTCAGATTCCTGGGGAGTAGAGTCTATTTCCTGGTGAACCAAAGCGCAGCCAGGGCCTTTATTACCCATGACCAGCTCTTAAGCTGGAAGTGGGGGCAGGGCAGGCCAGTGGGGCCAAGAAGGGAGTCCCTCATGCTCCAGCACCAGGCTGATGAGATGCAGGCGACAGCTCTACCCGGACCACCCTGATGCTAGTCGGCTCTAATTAGCATCACTCCTCTCTGGTCCTCAGACTCCAATGCACTGAAGAGAAAAATTCAAGCAAACGCACCGCCTGCCCTTCCCATCTCTGTGTGGCTCCCACACGGGAAGAGCATCCCTTGCATCAGATTCTCCCCTGCTGCTCTGCTTCTGTCTACTCGGGGCACGTTTGGACACGGGCTGTCTTCACCAGGCCATTCTGCCCCCGGGTCTCTAAGAGCACCTTTTAAATTTCATCCTCAAATTCTTTTTTAATTGTTCCCTTACATTTTACTTAGAAAAAGGGTTTATTTTATTTCTCCGTGTGTCTCTGTGTTTGTCTCTGTGTGTGTCTCTGTGTGTCTCGTGTGTGTTGGTGTATATAAGCTTGGCAGGTCACACATGTGCATCAGATACACTAGAGACGGAGTTGTAGGCAATTGTAAACAGTCAGGTCGTGCTGGGAACCAAAYTCTGGTCTTTACAAGAGCATCAAGTGCTCTTAACTGCTGGGCCATCTCTTCAGATCCTCTAGAGCATTGTTTAAAGATAAAGGGAAGAGAGTGGGCACACAGGAAAGACAGCCGGCAGCCCTGAAACAGTGGGGGCAGCACCCAGCATATGTAGTCACCAGAGACATTGTTGAGATTGCCATTTTATCAACAACAACAACAACAACAACAACAACAAAGACAGATGACAGACGGGAAAGTAGGTAGGTAGAGATAGATAGATAGATAGATAGATAGATAGATAGATAGATAGATAATAAATACAGATTGGTAGATAATAGTGGATACACATAGAGAGAGATAATAGACTGACATACTACAGATAGTTGGATGGATGGATAATAGATTGAGAAGAGGCAGATAGATAAACAAATGATAGATGATAGATAGGTAGACAGACAGATGGTGATAGATGATAGATAGATAGAGATAGTAAATAATAAATTGATAGGAGGTACACAGACAATTGGTAGGTGGGTGGGTGGATTGAAGATTAGATAGATAGATAGATAGATAGATAGATAGATAGATAGATAGATAGACAGACAGACAGACAGATAGAATGCTGTGGTGGACAAGTGACCGTTGTGGGAAGACAAGCTATTCTGACTTAGGGTTTAACTACTAGAAATCGGACCCCTTTGTTCAGAAATTAAAATACTCAGTTGGAGATCATAGTAGAAAATGCCTCAGCAAATTTTCCTTCAGGTCTTAGTGAGAGCCATGATTTATATAGCCCACGGTATTCGTCTTTACCCCAAATATGCCACTTCAAAGTAAATCAATCAATCAATCAATCAATCAATCAATCAATCCAGATGAACTAAGACTGGTTCCATGCACTCTTCGTGCTCCTTGGAAGGGACCCCCAGACAACAGTCTTGTTGTTTTGCAGACTGGTGTGGATACAATGGGCTCACTTAATTACAATGCCACATGCTTTAAATATTTTTACTGCAATTGATCAGGCCACAAGGAGAGAGAGCAGTATTAACCAGGGAATCTGGGGGAAAATCCCTGGGGAGAAAGAGGAGCTTGCTTCAAAGGCTTCCCTCRGAAGAGGTTGTGAGTAAGATGAAGCAGGAGGAAGGAAAAAGCCTTCATAAAGGAACAGGGCAGGGGTTCTGAGCCCTGCTTCACACTCAGGTCTGATTTTCTGTGTCAATAATTCTGAGACATAAAGGGCAGGCTCTCAGTGTTCTTATACTTTCTCTTTAAGTAAAATGTGTGCCGGAAGCAGAGGACCAAAGCTGTCCTGGGAGAGTCAGGCTGATCACTTTCAATACGATGGAGATCAAGAGACTGCTAGCTTTCAGGGTTTCTCTCTCGGTGACATTCTTGTTTAGTTACTTGTTAGTCTGGAATGTCAAGTTTGGTGGGGAGGAGGTGGTCACTCTTGTTAGTTGTCTGATTTTGTTACAGAGCAAACATAAAAGCCAAATGGGACAAACCCACTATTAACAAGAGCACAAAACTAGATGGGCAGTGGTGACACACGTCTTTGATCCCAGCACTTGGGAGGCAGAGGCAGGTGGATTTCTGAGTTTGAGGCCAGCCTGGTCTAGAGAGTGAGTTCTAGGACAGCCAGGGCTACACAGAGAAACCCTGTCTCAAACAAAACAAAACAAAACAAAAAACAAATGCAAGACTATTACTGATTTTCTTTTACTTCTGCTTATTATTAGTTTTAATCTTTTTACCTTGTTTATTTTTTTCTTTTGATGGAGTTTCTCTGTGTAGCTCAAGTTGGCTTTGAACTCCAACTCCTTCTACCGAGTCTGTCTGGGCCCACAGCAGTGTTCTCCGGCACCAGAAGAGCCTGCTTACTATGAAAGATGTTGTTGGCTCATGTAGATGAGTGTGATACAGCACTCTGATTTTTGAACATGCTTTCTCCTTACTTTTGTAAGAAGAAAACGGTGGTATTACACACCAACATGGTGATTATGAAGATAAATAAAATACAAGTCTTTCAATTTGGTTTCTACAGTGGAGTCACTGTGACAGACAAAGATCTTTCCCCGGAGAATGGGAGTATATAACCAAAATTAGTTGAATTTTCCACACGCATACATATGCATACTTAATTTTCACTCATTACAACAGTAGGAAAAGTCTGAAGTAGCAATCAGCAGTCTTAACTTTATCTATAATTGACACATTCTTTGGCACAACGTTGCTTTTCAAGCAGRCGGATTCTACACAATCATGATAAGCTCTCCTTTCTTCAACTGGTATTGGGCGAATAGTGGTCAAGAAAACTGCTCAGTGGATTTGGACTAGAATAGCTCTGTTGTATGCTGCCTTTGCTCTGGGATGAGGATTGCTCTGTGGAGGTTTTGTTTGTTTCTAAGCCACCCACTACTGCAGTGGAGTTATTAGAAACGAGACAGGATTTCACAACAGCGTTCAGTTGTGAGAACCTGGGACTTACCTACCATTTCATTCCAGAGTCGATACTAGGTCTGAAACACAGGAATTAGTCTGTGCCCTCTGCTCRTGGCTTGGTGCAAACCCCTCATTTCCTGTCAGATGCCAACTGAGCAGCAGCCTTTTCCTGTTCGTCCCTATGATAATCAATTCCATAAAACTCCTCTTTTTGAAAAAAATCCATTCGGCAATTCACTTCTGCACCAAATCTATATTTATTGTTTATTACTGGTTAGGCACCCGTTCTGGGTCTCAATAGTAAAGCAAAGATTAAAAACATGCCTGGTTCATGTTCCTGGGGTTTATTCATCAGAGGGGAGACAAGATGTTAATCATAGAACCATCAGGACCAAATGCAAAATGGGCACACGGGTACACACTGGGAAGGAGACACGGGTGGGTGCAAGGTGCCAGTGATCACAGGATTGCAAAGGGCAATGCTAACTGGACTCCAGATGCCAAGATGGAGGAACTAGGACTGCATAGAGGGAAGGAGAGGGGTCCCTTCCCCGCCCCCCCCCCAGCTGGGACTCAGAAATCGAGACTCAGTGCAGAGAGGCAACAGCCAAGCCAGACATCATTTAAGGCAACAGAAAAGAAGAAAGAGGAAAAGGAATATAATCTAGGCAGGCTTGGAACTGCACTGGATGAAGAGGCTGTGTACTAGGATTCCAGATGAGCTCTCTGGCTAAAGTGCAGCTAGCACACTGAAGGGCTTTCCGGGAGAGACACAGCCAAATCTGTGTGGGAGCACTCTCCTCTCTGGGAACTCATGGAAGACCCTTCCTAGAGCCCGTGGGAAAACTCACTGCGAACACAGGGACGCGCTCTTTTGCAACGCAGGGAAGCACTTCAGCTGCTAAAGGAAGAGACTCCCTAGGAGTACACCTGTGTAAGAGGCCAAGGAATGTCCTTTGGCATCTTAGACAAGTGCCCTGCAGTGGATACTGGCCTTCCTTCGTAAGGGGACAGAGGCAGTTCCAGCACTCAGCTATTGCTGAGCTGGTCTTTATAACACTTTGTACAGAGTAGGCAGAAGCCTCYGGAAGAAATCTCACCTCCAATGATGACAACAAAAAGATAGCGGGGAATTCGTGCATTATCCTTCTGCAGTAAGCTATGAAAAGATGGCCCAGAGGGGGTGAGATGGTGGAAGAAATTAATACTCTGGGCTCCTAACATTCTTTTTTCTTTATAGACCGTTCTCTCCCTCTGTCTTCTCTGTGTTTGGAAATTTTACTGCTACATCTCTTCTTCATCCAAAGACAGAAAGGAGAAAGATTGGCTTGTTTAAATGAGATGAGGTAGCTGGCRGCAGCCCTCYGTCACATATCAAGCCTTGGGGGTTTTAAACAGCTTTATAAATACGAAGCCACATATCCCACTCGAAAATATATTTACAGCTCTGTGTGTGCATGTGTGTGTGTGGTCAATGTCTGTGAGCATTTGCAGTGGCTCATGTTCCCTCTGTTCTTCAGCTACTTGATTAATTTTTTTTCTTGGATGCCAGTGTGAGAATTCTCCTCCTCTTGTCTGGATCGAGTTACTGTCAGGGTGGCAGAATGATGGCATTATTATTCCTTATTGGCGTGGAGAGGATGGTAAATACCAAGGAAATCCAGATGGATACATTTAGACTGTGTCACCAGAGGAGAAAGAGGTGTGGTGCTTCTGTTTG
>BDUI01004266.1:40419-52390 GCA_002335545.1 Apodemus speciosus
GCCTGCCTCTGCCTCCCAAGTGCTGGGATTACAGGCGTGCGCCACCACGCCCGGCTGCTAATTTGAATTTTTAATTAAGCTACTTAAGGCTACCTACCTATTTCAGGTTTTGTCTCCTCAGAATTAGAGTCCAAACTCTTGAAAACATACTAATGCATTATAAAATGCCTTGAATAATTTTATTTAATTGGTTCTGAATTTTAGTACTATTCGGTTTGTGGGAATTGCTTGCCCTTTTGTGGTTTATTTGTTTGTTTTGAGACCTGGTCTCACTATGTAGTTCYTGTTCTGGAACTCACTGTGCAGACCAGACTCGGGCCCTGAACTCAGTGATCTGGCTGCGTCAGCCTCCCAAGTGCTTGGATTTCAGGCATGCGGCACTACACCCTGCTAATGTTTGCCATTTGACCATGCTGTGCCCCAATGAGTGATTACTAATTGTTCATTTTCAGAGGCCTTACCACTTACCAGGAAGGAGTTGAGACAGGGTCTTGCTTTGTAGTCCAAGCTGGTTTCAAACTCCAGACCCTCCTGGTTCAGCCCCAGAGCACCAGGATTGGATTACAACCTGCATCTTTATTCCCAACTTGAGCTGTGACTTAGAGATATTCTCCTAGGAATTTCCCACTTCAGACATTAGGCTTGCTGCATACACCTAACGCTGTCCCTGAAAGTCCTTTGTTTCCTTCCCTGCTTTCCAAACCTCCTAGCATGTCTGCCACTCTTCAGAGACCAGACTCTAGGTAAGAGAAGAGAGCCTACCTTCACGATGTAGTCAGCCACCCGGTTGTATTTGTAGCGAATGAAGACTCCCAGCCCAATTGGGATGAGAGTGCTGCAGAGAGTCAGGGTGACTGCCCCTAGGGGGAGTAATTGCACCAGAGGGGTATTGATCCAAGCCCGGCTGTAGATCCAGAGGCAGAGGGGCATCAACACCAGGGCTAGGAGCGTGGAGGAAATGGTCATGATGATGCTGCAAAAAGGTATGAGCAGAAGTCAGAAAGGGATTTGAGCCAAAGAGTCAGCTATGGCTTTCCTTACCTGTTACATAGCCCGGGAAGGGAGGTGGGGGGCACTCACCGCAAGCCTCAAGCTTGAAGTCTGCAGAGAATCTATTTTATCCTGTCGCAATAGAAACATGAATCCCAGGCAAGACAATGACCTGGGATGCAGGACCCAGGACAGCTGCCCGGGGCGACTTGAAGCCTGAAAACTGGATAACTGTGTGGACTTACGGAAACCTTTTTCTTTTAACCCTACCAAAAAGCCTGCAGCGAGGAAGCTGGCGACGCTACTTGTTGRATTAAACTCGATTATGTTGCACTCTCGAGATTACATTCCTTATGGGACTACAGACCAGATTTGGTTGTTTTTTTGTTTTGTTTTTGTTTTTGTTTTGTTTTGTCTTGTTTTTGCATTTCCTTCTAGTCCTAGCTTCCGACTTCTCCCATTTTTCGACTTCTCCCATTTTTTTTTTCTCTCCAGTTACTGGAAACGTGAGCTAAGACCCTGTCTCTCCGGGAGGGGATTGCGTGAAATCCTAGGGCCTTTAAGCAGCTAGGTTCCGGTCTAGATCTTCCCCCATTGACACACAATCTTTAAATGTCCGCCAGGATTTCAAAGCCAAGCCTCCATATCCCCACCCCCACCCCATCCACCACCCCCCCTCAGGGCTTCATCCCAAAGAGCTCCAACACATCCCTCTCACTGTGAATTCTATGGGTTGGGGTGAGAAAGAGGCCATACCTGAGGTTCATGTCACCGTCCACCAGCAGGGACATGAGATTGGAGAGGTTTCCACCGGGACAGCAGCCACATAGGAGTACGGCCACCGCGGCCACCTCATCCAGCTTGAAGGCGAGGGCCAGCAAGAAGGCTAACAGCGGCAAGAAGCCGAACTGGCAGAGCGCAGCCAGCAGAGCGCCCACGGGCCGACGGACGTGCGCCCCAAAGTGGTTCACGTCCACGGTACAGCCCAGGCCCAGCATGGTGATGCACAAGGCGGCGCCCACAAACACGTTCAGCCCGTGGTTGAGCGGCGTGTCCCAGAATGGGGGTTCGTGGGGGATCCAGGGCCGGGGGAAGGCGGAGGAGCCCTGGCCTGCCACGCCGCCAGCGAGGCTGCTGCTCGTGGGCTCTGGAGTCKGGGTCSACTCGGGGCTGAAGCCGATGCTCGGACTCGGAGCAAGGCTGAGCCCAGGACCGGGACTGGAGGTGACAACGAGAGGCGAGAAGGTGCTGGCGCTCGGGCTGCTGGTGTTGGGCGACAGGGTGAGGTTGTCAGGCAGCAGAGAGGACGGGGCAAGGAGCAGGGTGGTGTTGTCCAGGACGTCCATGGCGCTGTCGCCGAGACGCGGTCTTGCAGGGGCTGTCCCTGGCCGCACGTCCTCCCTCGGTCCTGTGGTCCCTTCTATCTGTCTGTCTGGTCAAGCGTCCCCGCGGCGTCGGTGCGGCGGGCCGGTCGTCGCTCCGGTGTGCATGCTGCCCGGCAGCTGGCACTGAGCTCCTCGCAGCCCTGTCGCCGCCCGCCCGCCCTCCCCGCAGGCCCCGCCCTGCCGCTCCGTCCCCTCCTTTTAATCACAGCTAAGTGATTCTGTACCAGTGCAGCCAGGGGCGGAACAAAGACCCGACAAAGCCCAAGAGGGCGGAGAAGACCTGGCCTGGCTGCCCATCAAATTCTCTCATGGYCCTGCCTCTTTTTCTTTTTTAAAAAAWTTTTTTTCTAGCTCAAATGTTAAATTTGAACATAAAGTTCCAGGTGGGGCTTGGATATATGTGTAAGTTTGTCAAGTCATATTGAACATAACTCCTTCAACATTTATCTTTTTTTTTTTTTAATGATGAAAACATTTCCAATGCTTTCCCCCTAGCTTCTCCAAATACACAGTACACAATTATCTCTASTCAGTCTGCCCAGCAGCTGCACACCAGAACTCGGCCTCTTTGGTAATGAAATTTAGAGGGCCAGACTCATCGAAGGGAGAAAAAGAAGCTTATGCATGTATATATAAGTCGTACACATAAATAGTTTAAATAGCCCGCAGCCTTTCCCGGAGGCTCCAGGCTTCGTGTGAGCCACTCTGGAAGCAGTGCAGTCTCTGGCCTGAATTTGCAAACAAAAGTGTTAAACTTTTTATGTTCAGTCTAAGAGTAAAAAAACAATAATATTGACTTTTTTTTTTTTTTTTTTTTGAGCCTGGTGCTGTTTCAGAGCCAGGGCTCTATATTCTGCCTACGAATTCCATTTATTTTTAATTGATTCATTATCATTGTCCATATCTATTGTGTGTGGCATAACATGTTAATCGCATACACAATGCTAATGATCAGATGAGAGCCACTGGCACACATTTGCAATGTCTCTGGTTAGGAACCTTGAATCCTCCCAGTCCCTATATTGAAAATATTCAATTACTTGTTGCCAGCCAGTTACCCTTCTGTGTCATAGCTGACTCTTACAGTCGGAGGCAGGACACCCCCACTTCCCCTACTAAGCTCTTAAGTACCTGGCTCAATCTCTACCTTGTTGTGAAGCTGGGCTGAGAACCGTATAGATGAAAAAATGAATGTTAAGGGTGTTATGGGCAGCTTTCATTGCAAACGCCCATTCTCACTAACTAGATATAGACTTTGGGTCTGGTTTGTTTTGGTGTGTGATTTTTATATTTATTTGCAAGGCTTTTCATATACACACATCTAAAACAAGGTTTATAATGTTTTTTTTTTTTTTTTTAAATTTAAAGAAGTCAGTGGCAGGCGGGGAGAAGACATTTCCGTGGTTACAGATTTATGAAGTGTTGTGAATAAAGTCTCAGCCCTGGGATCAGAGGACTGAACAGAAAGGCAGTATGGAGGTGTTTACCCGAAGACAGGCTAATCCCCACACAAATCACACCAGAGTTTATAGGAACAGAGCCTCAGCAATGTGAAGTCCATCACTCCATACATGTCAGAGGAAAGGAACTTCTCTCCACAGAGTGTATCTCCTAAGGAGGTGTGAATGTCCCTGGAGTAATTACAGCAGTGACAGCCAGTTGACAGCTAGCATGGGAGTGTCTAGCCTACAGTCAGGGTCCAGGCTGTTCTTGCTGGGCAAAACCAACACAGAATGACTTCTTCCCCCGCAAGAAATGATTCCATCCCTTCCCTGAGAGACAGGGAAACTGTGAGCTCCGGTCCTTGCTTTTCTTCCTCCCAGAGTTTCCTGGAAATGGCAGAGGGTATGAAAAACAAGGCTAAAATCCTACTGTACGTTTACTGAAGCACACATGACCTCCTGCTTCTCCAATGTAGGATTAATTCAAGGAGGTTAGAACTTCAGCGGACATTTAGGAACACAATATGTCCTAATGTCCTAAATGAAAGAGAGAGAGAGAGAGAGAGAGAGAGAGAGAGAGAGAGAGAGAGAGAGAGAGAGAGATGCGTGTACATGTACAAAGCTCTGAAGAACGTGGGCTGTAATGAGAAACAGTCTAAGTCTTCAAGACCTAGGAGGATAAAAGACAGATGTGTAATGAGAAGTGCTCTTCATGAGTTGAGTACATCCTGACAATGCCATTTTATCACAAGATCAGGGTGGTCCTACCAAGCCCAGCTATAGTTGAAGTTTTGAATGTCTCCCAAAAGCCTAAATGCTAACGGCTCAGTCCCAATCCAGAACTATCTTGAAGTTGTGGGACGGCTAAGGGTTGGGGCCTATTGGAGGCTCTTTACATCGCTGAGAGAATGCTTGCAAAGGGAACGGTGAGACCTCAGCCCCTGCCCACTCTGCTTTGATTCCTGGCTGAGAGACAAACAGCTTGACTTACGGTGTGTTTCCACCACAATGTGCACCTCGTCAGATGCCCCAAAGCAATACAGGCAAGCAATCATGGACATCCGGATTGCTTAGTCCTAAAACCTCCAAAATCATGAAACAAAAYGAACCTCTTCTCTTTGTAAGTTGATGATCTCAGGTGTTTTGTTATAGTGATAGAAAGGTCACTAACAGAAGTGTTTTATATTCTTGAGCCCTGAGCTTAAGATGAAGTAAGAACACACGTGGCAGAGGATGCAGCCAAGGCTCCATTGATGGAGCTTGCTTTAGAATGGCCCCTCCTCATTTTAAAGGTATTAAAACCCACAAATCAAATAAGCAGTCATTACAGGCAGACTAACCAGCTCCTCTTAGGGCTTGGGGCGGGGAGAGGGGGAGGAGGGTGGAAATCTGGGAGGCAATTTGTACAATGGATGAAGAATGGAAACAGAAAGTGCCGGGTGGAAATGAGAGAGAGGCCACGGTCCTGCTCAGTGTATAACTGTGGGGGCTGTGTGGGCCCCGCAGACCTTGGTCATTTCTCTTGCAGTGGCAAAGGAAACAGCGTCCTTGTCTGTTCTACTCTTCCTGATCTCGCACTGCTGAGGGGAACCCTCCAGGATCGGGGACAGAGCTGAGCCTTTGAGGACGGACGGCATCAGTGGTGAAATGGCTTAGGTCATTTCACATCCTCCCTGGCCATTGTTCCCTCTCCTGGCCACCAAGGAGGGCCGGATCCAGCCCAGGAGAAAGAACACTTACAATGGAGAAAAATACACAGAACTTGGAAAGCGTATTCACTGGGGGCAAGACTTAGAGAGACTTATGACAGCTTGACTCAAAACTAGTCCTGGGAGAGTTAATAATCAATACAATAATGACAACCACGAAACAAAACACAGGCAAAATAACTGCAAAATTGTATCTGAGCTTGAACGGGGAGCATCCTCTAAACCAGTGGTTGGCAGCCTGTGGGTCTGGAGCCCTTCAAGGGTTAAACAACCATTTCACAGGGATTGCGGAGACGATCAGGAAACAGATATTTCTATATTACAATTCATACCAATAGCATAATTATTGTTATAAAGTAGCAATGAAAATAATTTTATGGTTGGAGGTGTCACCACAAGGGGGTCAGCATTAGGAAGGTCGAGAGCCCTTGTTCTAAACCAAGAAGTAGAGGTAAGAGGCTCTAACACTTGGTAGACACAGTTATCTAAAAATTTTAAATTTCGATATCATGAAACCGTACTTTAAAAAGATCAAAAGCAAATTATGAAGCAAGAAAAACACTTTCAGCATGTATAAAGCCAAGAGCTAGTATCAGTAATTTACAGGGCAGTCTTCCATATTGTCGAGAACACAGTACTGGCAACTGGTCAGCAATGGGATGCTTATTGCGCATGCTCAAGGCAAGGGTCTAATGGCTGCCAATGGGGGAAAAGCTGAAAGGACAGCAAGAAAAAATGTGCATGCTAGGAATACATGCGCGGTTGCAAGATGCAAACAGTGGCACTATAGAGGACACTCGCATGCACTTATAACCAAATACATCAAATTGTAGCAATCAGAGGACATTTCCTTAGCATTGGAAAAGAGTCAAATGACTAAGATTCTGTGGTGGAGCCGGGGTAACCACACCAGCTCCACACTCATCTGGTCTGGTTTTTCTTTTCTAGAAGAAAACTTGGCAGTAGATGACACCTGCCCTACAAATGTGTGTTCCCTTTGACCTGGTAATTCTAACTCCAGGTGTTTATCCCAGGGAAACAGCTGGGGAGTTGAAAACAAGCGTGAAACACACACACACACACACACACACACACACACACACACAAAAATAGGAAAGAAAAGAAAACAAACGTGAACACTGCATGTGCACCCAGGGTGCCTGTGTGCGCGGTGCGCCCTCTGGAGCCTCTTTTCATTTTACATGCGACTTCACAAGAAGTTTGCAGCAATGCTCACAAATAGAGAGCGAGACACACGCCTAACACACACTATTGGATACCAGTGCTCCCTTCTAAATGCACTGTTCTGTGAACTAAGAGGCAGTAATCGGGATACTGTCGTGTAGACACTAAGTATCATGCTTTGGAAATAAAGGTCCTTATTTGCAGTACCTGAGATCAAACCCAGTGCCTGGCACATTGTGCATTCCGGCAAATGTTCTACCGTGGAGAAACTACCCCACCTGGACAACCAGAGTTCTGTAGTTTTAATTCACATTGTCATTTTTCTTCGTGTGTGTGTGCACCAGGATGAGTTTGTGTGCTTTACATTCATGAAGGTGCCTTGGTGCCTTGAAGGACAGAAGGGGTCAGATCCTTTGGGATGGAGTTATGAACAATTCTGAGCCACCTGACATGGGTGCTGGGAACTGAACCCAGGTCCTCTGAAAAAGCAGCAAGTGCTTTCACCACTGAGCCATCTCTGCCGCCCCATGAACATACCTGGGATTCATTCAACTAAAGTGCTGTGTGTGCTTTTTTGTGTCTGTGCTTTTGTTTTGTTTTTGAGGGGGGGAGTGGATCACAGCCTTTTTTGATTCCTAAGAGGACCCAAGACACATTTAGAAGAATGACTAATAGAAGGAGAAGGAGGAGGAGGAGGAGAAGAAAAAGAAGAAAACACTACTGCTTGAAGTGAAAAATTAAAATGCAATAAGCCCAGAAATGTATGTGTGTATACATGTATATATACATATATATACATATACATTTGTGTATACATATGTACATAGATATATGTGCATAGTAAATATCCTAAACATATATGTATTTGAGAGGTATATATACATATTTAAATGTCTGGACAGTCTTAAAAATGAGGATTATTTCAGGTGAAGTGCCAGGAATTCTGTCTCAAATCAGTTTAATCTGAAAAGACAGTACTGACTAGTGGAAATGATTAACCTCTATTCGTGGCTGGATCCCAGAGTTAAGATGAAGACCCCAACTCTTCCCATTCTCCACTTTCTCTATAGGGGCCCAGGGGGTCTCCGCTGTATGCTGCCAGCTTAGCTGTAGCTGCGACAAGAGTCATTGCTTCTCTTTCTCCATAGTCTTCCCCAAAGGTTCATCTGGTCCAAGTAAGGGAGCTTGCCCAATCCTCAGTCAATCATGGCGCCAGGGAGCAGGCATGGAGTAGCCCACCATCCCTCAAGACCAAAGACTCAGAAGCAGCCACGGGATTTCATACAGGAATGCGGTGGACTGCTGAATGCTGGGAACAGAAGCAGCAGGGCCCACAGAGGTTGGGGCATGGCTACCAGCCGGCGTCTGTCTCCCATTGCATTTCCCACATCAGAGGTTGCTTTCAGAACCATTTCCAGTGCCTTTTTAAAGCTGTGAGATGCAACTGCACATGCCCTAGCCCCTCAACAGAGGAGTTATTGAACCTAGGTCTCCTTTCATGCTATCGTCACGTGTGTGTGAGAGGAGCCCTTGGTCTTGACCAGTGAGGCAAGAGCAGATATGTATTTTAAATAAATTAGTTCGCTCTTCCTTTCTCTGTTAGCCTTCTGTTGCYCAATTAGCCCATTCTTGCTTTCACCTATATTTTAATTTAAAATTTTAACCTGATCTTGACAGATGTTTTGGCAGAATTTTCTAGGGACTCCATATAACTGCCTATCAAATAGCACAGAGTCTTGTTGAATGGGCACGGTGCACACCTTTAATCCCAGCACCCGGGAAGCAAAGGTCAGTAGATTGCAATTAAGTCAAGGCTAGCCTGATCTGCATAGCTAGTTCCAGGCCAGCAAATACAGTCAGAAGGCTAGCCTGATCTACATAGCTAGTTCCAGGCCAGCAAATACAGTCAGAAGGCTAGCCTGATCTACATAGCTAGTTCCAGGCCAGCAAATACAGTCAGACCATATTTCAGAGAGGGGGTGGGGGAGAGAAAAGGAAGTAAAGAAAGAGGGAAAAAGAGAAGGAGAGATATCTGTCATGTGATAAGCTCACCAGCAAAGCCCCAACAGGATATTAAAGTGAAAGATGTATCTGGTACAAACATTTACAGAAAACGTCCACTGATATTTTCAAGGCTTACTAGTAAAATATTACCTTTGTCTAAAACCGGACCCCACTGAGGGTTTTGAATTGGGTTGTTTTATATCCTGTTGCTCTATACAAAGGAGGAAAGGAATAAACACTTCCATCAAGACAGAATCTCATTACATAGTCCTGACCTTGTATAGACCAGGCTGGATGCAAGCTCGGAGAGACCTACTCATACCCGCCTCCAGGGTACTGAGGTCAAAGGCACGTACCACCAAAATTTATTATTATTGTATTACTTTACTTATATATGTGTGTGTATTTGTATGTATGTATCTACATTAATTTATGCCATGTGGCTGCATGTCCTCAAAGGCCAAAAGGAGGAGTTGAACTCCTTGGAACTGAGTCCTTGGTGGCTGTGAGTCACCCAGCATGGACACTGGAACAGAAGTCAGGTCCTCTGGAAGAGGATCGTGTGCTCTTAATCACTAAGCTATCAAGAAAATGTTATCTTCAGTATATGCAAAGGTCACCTTCTCTTACTGAGACTTCTTCTCTGTATGAAGTGAATCACAGAACCATGTTTTAACTCCCTCCTTTCTGCTGAGAAATTGTATAGAGCACTGGATTCATGTCCTAAGAAAAGATTGTAGGGCTGGAGAGATGGCTCAGCAATTAAAAGCACTGATTGCTCTTCCGAAGGTCCTGAGTTCAAATGCCAGCAAACATCTGTAATGAGATGTGATGCCCTCTTCTGGTGTGTCTGAAGACAGCTAGAGTGTACTTACATATAATAAATAAATAAATCTTAAAAAAAAAAGATTGCAGTTTGGCCATTGTTATATCTTCTACATGTCTTCTTACTCTTAGGATTTATGTTGCATTCAAGAGCTGCTTTTGGTTATTGCCTACCAATGCCACTCCCTGAGACCTGTCCATCACTGCTCCATTGCCCTGGTAACCAATACCACGCCCTGGCACCTGTCCATCACTGCTCCATTGCCCTGGTTAGTACAGAGCATTGACCAATGGAAAGTGAGGGGATCTGGGCTCTGCTTTCTCTCTCCATTCTTACCAAAACATATTTAAAGATTTAAAGAGGATTACTGAGGGCTCAGTAAGAAGAAGATTAAAATTGGTTCAATTGGAGCTGGAGAGATGGCTCAGTAGTTAAAAGCACTAACTGCCTTTCCAGAGGACCTGGGTTCAATGACCAGAATCCCTATGGTGGCTCACAACTGTCTGTAACTCCAGTCCACAGTTGTTCACAGACACAATAGCCTCTACTAGTACCAGGTGTGAATGTGGAACACAAATACGAATGCTGGCAAAACACCTGTACACATAAAAGATAAATACATAAACCCAAAATGATTTTTAAAAATAAATACATTTAAAAAACTAAAATAAATAAGTAAAAAAAAAATCAATGGTCCTTTTTTTTTTACCATATTTACTGAAATATTTTTCTTAACAGTTGGCTAAATACAAATGACTCTACTAAAAAGCTTCTGAATTTTGAAATGTCTGTTAATTATACGTGTGTTAATATAACATATAACTTATATGTTTATGTATGTACAGTCATGCATTATTTAACAATGTTTTGCATTCTGAGAAATGTATCAAACGCTTTGTCATTACACAATACACTCTATAGCTCATGTAGTTATAGAGTGTATTTACACAACCTAAGACAGTTATAACATCACTCGACTATATTGTCTTATGGGACCACGTGGTATAGAGTCTCTGTCATTGATGAGAGCATTGCTTAAGTAGCACATGATTATATTTCTATTGCTTTAGAGCCTTCATAATTGTCTATAATGAGCAGACATAGACTCAGCCATAGTTCTTACGGTACTACATATTCATCCCTAAAAGTTTTGTTGGGAAGTGGAATTATAGAAAAAGTGGAAGGAGGGAACAGAAACTCGTGGAAGGTTCTCTTAAGCTTAGGCGCTCACTGTTCTCAGCGTCCAGCTAACTGCAACGCCAGATCGGCCTTGGTAAACTTCAAACCCTCAGGTTCCGTGGAGACAGAGTGACAGGGTTCGAGTCCTGCTTCTGAGTCCAAGTATTCTTACCCACTGTATCCTGGAGTTTGCAAATATAATGGCCAAGGATGTTCCAAGGAAAGAACAGCGGAAGCAACATCACAGCAACATCACAAAAACGTCACTTCCACCAACGTAGAGTCCACAGAAGGGCCACAGCGGGAAAAGGGAGGAAAGGGAGAAAGTCTGCAGGACCTTCATTGTCATGGAAGAGCACGGGATTCAGTTTTATTCACATCAGAAAACTGGCTCTGTTTCCTTTTTCTTTTTTTTTAAAGATTTGTTTATTTACTATGTGTAAGTACATTGTAGCTGTCTTCAGACACACCTGATGAGGGCATCAGATCTCATCACAGATGGTCGTGAGCTACCTTGTGGTTGCTGGGATTTGAACTCAGGACCTTCGGAAGAGCAATCAGTGCTCCTAACCGCTGAGCCATGGCTCCAGCCCGTGGCTACGTTTCCCATGGAGAATAACACATGCAGACTCGAGCCTGAGAAAGACGGGCCTCGGAGCTCYGGGGTAAGAGGATGACATCAGGACTGAAGAACAAGCAGGAAGTGAAGCCGGAAGGATGCGGTGATGAGGATCAGCTAACACTGGACAGAGGTCAGGGAAGAGCCATTTGCACTGGAGGCAAGATAGGCCCCATGTCAACTGGGATAGAGCAGTGGCGAGATGAGAGTAGAGGTGAGATTGGTTTTAGAATCTCCAGTGCAGGACATTTGTAGTGGTGGACATTTATGTCTAAGGTCCCAGTGAGCCACAAGTCTGGGGGGAAGGAGCTGGGAACAGATGAAGATGAAGATGACTCACTTGGTTAAGAGTACTTGCCACATAAGCCTAGWGACCTGAGTCTGATCCTCAAAACCCACAAGAGCAAAAAAGGAGGTGTCATGTGTCTGTAATCCCAGCGTTCCTGTGGAAAAATGGGAGGCATGAACRTGAGAACTCTGATGGAAACTTCTGTGCCAGTTCTCTTGGAGCATAGCAAGAGATGGGGAGKGGAGGGGGAAGGAGGAGAGGAGAGAGAAGGGGGGAGGGGAGAGCCTCAATAAGGTAGCAGGTGGGAACCAACTCCCAAGGTTGTTCTTTGATCTCTGCACTC
>BDUI01004267.1:26101-40446 GCA_002335545.1 Apodemus speciosus
CTACCTCTAAGCTCTCAATCCAGAAACTTGGTTTCTCTGCCAGCATCCATAGGATCATTTTCTGTAACTTCATTCTAAACAACTGTTCTTTCCTTAAACCTAGCCCATTATAGCCAGACTTTAGGCTACTTTGTAGGCTCCCTTCTCAACCACCCTTYTCCACCCTTATCCCTTCCAACCCCCAATATAAGGAAGGTGAGAAAGAATGCTAGAGGTAAAAGGAGGTGTCTGTCAATCTCGATAGACTTTCTGCTCATTACCGGGGTAGAGTTCCTTGGGGCAAGTCTGATCTTGTCATATCTACAACCAACAACCAGAAAAAAAAATCCCAGCAGCAACATGTGGAGCAATTTCAGGGGGCAGTAGCAGTCACCATGCACCTTTCAGAGCTCTGACATTTATATACCCTCTCAAGAGTCTYCAGAATTCCAAACAATCCCACAGKGGGCAAAATCACATCCCTGCCGGAGCACAAGGCAAATCATAGTCAGCTGCTGCGGACATATCAAGCAGCCCCATATCCCACAGATTGTCATCCTTCTATGTTTTCAACAGAACCAAAGTTCTCACTACGGCCCATCTAGCTCATTCAGTGTAAGAAAACAGAGAAACAAAAACTCAAAGCAGAATCTGGATTCCTTCCCACACATACCAGGAGCACACGGAGAGAGAATAAGAACGCAAACAAAACAAAGATACATCTCTTCAAAACTGAATCTTTAAAGTTTATATTTAATGATGTGTATCCACGTGTCTCTGTGTGGGTGCGTGCACCTGTGTGTAGGGGATCCACCATGCTTGGATCCCCTGCAGCTTAAGTTACAGGGAGTCAGGAGCTGCCTGGCATGAGCACTGGGGACTGAACTCGGGTTCTCTGCAAGAGCGGTGTACACTCTTAGCCATGGAGCCCCATAAATACTGAATCTTAAAGAATTGAAATCTAATAGCTCATATCTTACCAAGACTCACACTAAACATCTTCACCACATGTACAGTTTTTGAGTTATATAATCTTATTAATGCTAGTTTGGTTTTAAAATGAGTACCTTTGGGTTGTCACAGTCTATGGTTTACCTTTGGTATATGTGAAAAAGTACTCTGTGATAACAAGCTAGGAAAATTTCATCTTTCCTTTAGTCACTGTTTTCCCAGTGCTGGTAATTCTGCTTGAGACTTGGAGTGTAAAACCTAAGATCAATAAACAGTTGGGGTCTATTATTATAGATGATAAAAAAAGCCACAAATGAAATATATTTGTAGAGATGTTCTACATGCATTGCTTTTTATTTGGCTTAAATTGTTTTTATATGGTCATCTACAAAAAACGAAGAAGAGACCTTTTGGGGCAGCCTAATAACATTGGTTATTTGTATAAGATAGAAAACTGAAGTTCAGGGGCTTCCAAACAAGCTGACTGCCCAAGCTATAAATTGCCTATTGACCTTGCTCCAATAAATTGCTTTTTAATGGACTTCAGGATAGTACATTGTGAGGCATGAGCTCTGGGCTGCCATCAACCCTTCTGAGTGCTGAAGAAGTGCACCCCCTATGAACATTAAAAGCCAAAAGAAAATTGCAAGCATTGACCACTTTTGTGCCCGTGCTGCTTTACACAGCAGGAGAATAATTTGATGCTTCTCCCCCCTCCCCATTTCCTTTCTACAGCACATCTTTTTATCACACTCCTCCCAACCCCCAGTTTACTTTTCTTGATTTGTCCATTTCAATAGGATGAATTCAAAGTCGTTGGACCATCCAGCTTGTAAATCAGTGTATGACAATAAATACACACTTAGTTTATTTTTAGACATGGTACAAAACCAGTTAAAATGACTTCAAAACTGAAATGTCAACATCTCCAAATTCTGAGTCTGCCACAAAAATGAAATGCCCTTAAGGGAAGCAAGAGACACTTCTTTCTTTGTCTTTACAGATGCATCATTTTAATGCTTTAACATTATCACAGAGTCCCATATGATTTTACTTCTAGCTCTTGTTAATTCCAAGGTGGAGGGTCAAAATTATATGTTTGTACAAGTTGGGTTTAGCTCATAAATAAACTTCAAAATCAATCCAGAAGTAGAAGTCAGAGGAGAATATTCTTTGTAAGCTTCCATACATCAACTTGGGGTTTACTGAAGTCTGGGAGGTCATGGAACATAATACTTACCTGGTTTCTAGCTAAGCAGAAGCAACGTATTTTGGAATCAGGGTAGAGAATGAAGCATGGAGCATCAGAGTTCCAGCATCAGGTTTGAAAATTGCTAGGAACTGAGGAGGGTCCGATGCACTCAGAGTAAAATCAGCTTGAAAGACTAAGAAATATGCCTGTGGTCAACCACAAACCATGTATTTCTCTGTAACTAAAGCCTTCTGAAGCCTACTACAAAGTAGATAAAGTTTCCCTCCGATACAACCAGTAATTTACCGACCTCCTCTAACCAAGCCCTTATCTTGTGGAAACCTCAAAGCCCCAAGAAACAGAAAGTTGGTGGTTTGAATTTTCCACCTTTGAGTCATCTAAATGGATGTATGACACTCCAGGGCAATGTGGAGTGGTAACATAGTACCAGGCTGAGAACTGTCACCAGTCCGCTATCAGACAACTACAGACAACACCCACAGATTCAGAACCTCCTACTATCATTTTACTGGATAATTTTATGTCCATTTATTTTAATCAAAAATGCATTTCATATCTTTTCTAGCAATTTATTTTCTTTTTATTCTACATATTTATTTGTCTATGTACTAGACAATTCTTTACCAGTTTTACTTAGCAAAATATGCATAAAAGATCCAATTTCTCTCTTAGTCATGAAGAATTACCTTTTTATTTAATTTTTTTACTTATTAACTTTATATCCCACTCACTGCCCGCCTCCTGGTCATCCCCTCCCATAATGCTTCCCCATGCCAGTCCTCCCCTTCTCTTCTAAGCAGGTTACTCTCTCCCCACCCCCATATCCCTCCACCCTGGCACTTTACGTCTGCTATGCTAGGCACTTCCTCTCCCATTGAAGCCAGACAAGGCAGCCCAGCTAGAACATATCTCATGTAGAGACAACAGCTTCTGCAATAGCCCCCTCTCCAATTGTTCAGGACCCACATGAAGACCAAGCTGCACATCTGCTACATGTGTGCATGTGTCAGACTAGCTAGTCCAGTCCATGTAGGTTCTATGGTTGGTGGCTCAGACTCTGAGAGCCCCAAGGGTACAAGTTAGTTGACTATGCTGTTCTTCCTGTGGAGTTCCTATCCCCTTTGGGGCTCACAATACTTGTTCCTATTCTGAGGAATCAACTTTTGATAAGGGCAAGTTTGCAAGCTTTGTAGTTCCCCAAATAATTTTATTAAGTGTCTATATGAGGTGTTTGTGACTATCTCGTGCCTTTTTTTTCCTTAAATTTGTCCAGGTCCTCTTGGAAGCAGAAAATAAAACAGTACTAGAAATAAAAGAGATTTATTGGGGCAATACCTAAAAGGCTTAAGGGAGAAAGAAGGAGCTRTATGGTGGTAAGGGACCATCAAACGTCTCAGGTTGAGCCCTGAGAAGGAAGAGTTGGGCAAGCAAGAGGGAGAAAAGAACAAGTGGAGAAAGGAGCAAAGTAGGGAAGTAAGACAGCCAATGTCAGGAGGAAAGATGCTCTTAGTATGCACAGCATTCCTAGCCAAGCATGATGATGAGGCTCTGGAATGCCAGCACTAAGAGGCAGAGAGATCAGGGGCTTAAGATCATTCTCAGTTACACTGTGACAACTGGCTACATGAAAGCATGTCTACAAGCAAAACAAGACAACACAAAAGAATGCAGATCATGAGCATTCTCATGAAAACTCAAAGAGGATGGCATGAAGTCTGTCCTGAGCCACCACAGCAGTTATCTACTTCCCCAAATTGAAACTTCATATTCTTGTGACATACAGGCTGAGAATGATGTTTAGAAAATGAGACTTGGGCAGTGATAGATTTCCAAGCTGAGCTGGTGGGGCAATTGTTCAGTTGTGCCTTCTGCAGTCAGAGGTCCAGGAGGTCATTCTTATGACCACCACACTTGTAGTGATTCACTAAGGGGAAGTGGCCTCCTGCTCACCTGTGTGAAATAGGTTGGATGGTTTCAATCCTCCATCCTCTCGCTACTTCTCAGAGCTTACTGAGCTGGGAGACCAAGGAAAGTCTGACATGAACTGGTAACAAGACAACCAGCAGGCAAGGCCTGTAGCACAATGCTGGGAAACATGGATGCTTCTTCTGCAAAGAATCTGAAACAAGCCTGTGCTATTCAGTCAGCTACTAGGTTGTTGGTTATAAAAAAAAAACCTCAAGCCTTTGATTTAGAACAAAAACCTTATTCTACAATCCAGTTAAACCAGCAAATCTCTCACTTAGAGGATTTGGGGGATATGAGTTAATCCATTAATACATCTAACTCTATTTTTAGTATTTCAATGTAATCTCTATTTATATTTCTCAACTGAAACTAGGTGTGGATGAGAGTGAACTTTAGCCCAAGTACATACATTATTCTAAACCCACAGCACATTTCCTAAAGTGGTCTCATGTGTTCTCCGGCACTTAATGTCTCCATAGCAGTTGTTCAACAAACATGAGTGAGAACAGCTCTTGTCCTTAGAGTAAAAGTGTTAATCAGTACTCCACAGAGAACTGTGCATGAAGACAAGAAGTTCTATCCTCACACAGCTCAGGGAAACAACAAAAACAATCATGACACAGCACCCAGTTCTGGCATCAGAAGAAAGCAAGATGAGTGCTCCATGAAGATGGTATTTGAGGAGCTCCCTTGATATCTGCAGGTCTCTATGGAACAATCATCCTGAAGACAAAGACAAAGTTCTATTGGTCAGAATGGTTGTTTCATTGTAAGATACCAGGAGTGACTTTATTAGGAAGTAATGAAGAAAATTAAATCTACAGAAAGCTCCTGTGTTGCTACCAGGCAGAGGCCTTCCATATTCTGCCTTTGGTTTCCATCCTGGGCTAGTACATTGGAAAGTTCTTACCTCATCATATTCTAGCCCAAAGGAAAAGATGGCAAACAGAAAAATACAAAGAATTCAGGAGTTAACTCACCATGAAAAAATTCAGTTTGATCTGGTTTGCTTAATTGTTTTGTCTCTAGGCTGTCTTCTGGTGGTCATTAAATGGCACAAAAAAAAAAAACCCTTTACCATTTAAAACATAATGAACACATTGAATCTCAAGAATATGAGCCTGGACCACATTGTATGATGGTAGCAACATTGTGGACAGTGGATAGAGGTGTCATCCCCAGTCTAAACAACAGTCCGAAGGCATTAAAGAAACTTCACAGGGAACACGTCCAAAAGAACTTTCAATGGCATCTGAAATCAGCCTTCTTTGAAGAAAACCATCCTGGAAAATGGAGTATAGCCAAGGCCATTTTTTTCTGTTCTGTTTCAGAAATCTCCAGTGTTTTGAAGAGGACAAATAGAATGTTATTCAAATTGATAAAGCATATATCACTGAGAAGTCTACATCATTACATAGTGTCAGATCAAGCTGCATTAAAAAGCAAAAATATGGTGTCACTTTATCACATATCCTAAAAACAAAGTGTTCCCATGAATTTTAAATCAGGAAGAGAATTCTTTTAATGACCAGAAGTTAACCCTAAAACCTGGATTTTCTCAGTCTAATTAGGATAATTGTTTGGTAAATCATCCTGTCCCCTAAGAAATGTTTTGTATGCATAAATGGATTTCTACTTATATGTAGAGGCTTATTAAATTCTATGACCTACAATTATAAGTAATGAAGGCAAAGCCTAAAGAGTAAAGTTTATGAGATGGCCTTGACTTTGCTATTACAGCAAAGGCTCCATTAATGTCATATTGGTCTAATAAGACCCAAGATAAGAGTAGCACTCTTCCTCCAAGACACCAAAAGATACATCAAATCCATCTGTCTCAGATGGTCCTATCAGGTCTTAAGTTCATATGGATTTATTTACCTGAAGAAATAAAGAAAAACCAGGAGGTTTTCTTCATCTCAAATGCCTATGAAAAAATTCCAACTTCTAGATAATAAAGGACAACTGTTACCCTGGTATTTGGCACAGAAGTGGTACTCAGAGTAAAAGAACTCTGGCAAAAATATGTTTTATGGGCTGCCAATCATGGCCATGTTCTGCATATGTAACACAGATTCAAACWTAAGCCTTCAAATGCCACCTATAAATAAAAAGGGGAAGGTTCAGGTAAGATGTCTCTATTAGAATCACTTAACTCTTCCAGTTACATTCTTATAAAGTCTTTGTCCTTGAGAAACAAAGGTCACGTATTTGTAAGATTTTCCCAACTAAAGTGATCATAGTTATAAGCAGACATCTGATCTGGCATTAGCTCTATACATGGGATTCTTCTTCCTTCAAGCATTTGCCAAACTTTAAACACATAGAAAAAAGTTAGTGAAAGCCACTGAGACAGAAGTCCTCAGTAAAATCTTAGCAGATCGAATCCAACAATGTAGCAAAATATAATAGACTATAATCAAGAGACATTTATTCTAAGTATACAAGTGTGACACCTTAAAAACCACCCTCAATAACGCCCTAAGGAGAAGGTTATAGAATCATATCACTTGACTGTTAAAACACACACACACACACACACACACACACACACACACACACACACACACACACTTGACAAAACTGATCCATTAAAAAGTCTCAAGCCTCATCATAGAAACTTCTTTTTGCTGTAGATAGCAGTAGCAAAGAGACCCACTACTGGTCAAGGCACAGGAAATAGAAGACTACAGAATGTTCAGCTCTAAACAGAACATCTATATCATACTCCCTCTCCTCAAGGCTTAGAGAATGTTGCAGAAGATTGGGCAGAAATCTGCTAGAGGCAGAACAGTGGATGATAAGGAAACATTTTCTGGACATGGCAGGGCAGTTGCACATATCAATTCAAAGCAGATGAGACAGTAAGCACAAGACCTTTGCAAGTTCAAGCAAGAACAAAGTCTAGAATGGGAAGGGGAGGTGGTCACAAAGTCTCACCTCAAGCTAAAGAACTATTGATAACTGATAGCTTCCAGGAGGGAATGAGTCTGTTTTCTTCAAGGGTTAGGCCCAGGCAAGTCAACCAAGCTCCAGTGGAAGACCACACACACACACGAGAATGGTTAATAGCAACTGTACTTGTTGGTTTAAAAAAAGAAACCCAAAGTTTAATGGGTACAGAAAATCAAGAAGGAATGGAAAGAGGAAGTGAAAAGTGTCAAAATACATTGTGCAAATTTTTCAAAAAAATTTAATTTAAAAAGGTAAAAAGTGTAGGTGTGCTAGGAATAGAGAGAAATCTCCATCATTTAAAAAAAACTAAATAAAAACAATACACCCTCAAACCATTTGTTTGGTGAAGCCAACTATAAAACGTGATTTGGGAACAAAAAGACACTTGTACTGTTGAGCTTACCTTGAGAGAATTTTGCAAGGTGCTTTAGTTATTACCCTGGTGATAAAAGAAATTGCACCAACCAAATACTGAAACGCAGCATGCCATGATTTATGGAAGTCAACAATTCTTAATGTTCCAATAACTATTTCACATAGGTATCATCACACAAAATCTGTAGCTTTCATCAGGAGATAGCTACCCATTTGTGAATGCTTTGATCTTTTCTCTTCTACTGTCCATCATTCACAGAATGAGTACTCCAGCACTCAGTCTGGAAGAAGACAGCAGAACCCAGGATTCAATGCCTCAGTTCCCTGGAACCTGAGATTAGTGTCTTCTGAGGATTCTGGTAAAATACCTTGTGTTTTTACAGAAAAAAATTTAGCATTGAAAGATCTTTACTTCAATCTTCACAAATGGTTCTGTGTAAAGACAAAAGGTAGCCACTATTCTCAAAATGTTTTCCACTGAGAGATGCAGTTGGCATACCAGATTTGTAGTTGTACCTCAGGCCTATGCCACCAAGACCTAGAAACTGGTCCTCTGATCATTTCCATTTCTTCAGGTGTAGGGGAGAATTAAGGGAAGGTATCAATCAAAGAGGACCTAGAGTACAAGTACAGACACAGGCTTTCAAGCCTTCCATTCTTCCCCTACTGTGTTCAATAGTTAGTATCTCACATGGATACTGCGGATATCCTAAAATATACACCTGGCTTTCAAAACAGCCACCTTCCAGCCACTGCTTAACCTAGGGCTGAAAGATTACAGCTCCCTGAAGTTTGAAGAGGCAAACATGGATCAACCTGGCTGTTTTTAAGCCTATGTCATAAAGTTTTATTTATATTGCTCTGTAATACAGCCTGAGATCATGGATGGTGATATTTCTAAAAGTTCTTTTTTCTGTACAGGATTGTTTTAGCTATCCTGGAATTTTTTGTTTTCCCATATAAAAGGTGAGAATTATTTTTTCAAGATCTATAAAGAATTGGGTTTGAAATTTTGATGGGAATAGTATTGAATCTGTAGACTAATTTTGGTAAGATAGACATTTTTACTGTTACTTCTACCAATCCATTGGACATCTTTCCATCATCTGGAATCCTCTTCAATTTCTCTCTTCAAAGACTTAAAGTACAATGGAATATTACTAAGTGATTAAAAGCAATGACAACATGAAATTTGCAGGCAAATAGATGGAACTAGAAAAGACCATCCTGAGTGAGGTGACCCAGACCCAGAAAGACAAACATGGTATTTACTTAYTYATGAGTGGTTATTAGCCATAAAGTACAGGATAACCATGCTGCAATCCATAGACCCAAAATAAGCTAAGTAACAAGTAGGAACTGAGGGAGGAATTTTTTAATTCCATTGATAAGGGGAAATAAAATAGACATCTGTGRTGTATGGATGGAGGGAACTGGATGAGAGAGGGGGTYTGAAGGGTGACCAAAGGGATCAAGTGAGGGGATGATGGTAGGARAAAGAACTGGAATCAGTRTTGGGGAGGACCTCTGGGACAAGCTAGAAATCTAGGACAATGGGAACTCCCAGGAAACTATGAGGGTGACCCTAGCTAAGATCCCTAGCAATAGGGGATATAGAACATGAAACAGGCACCTCCTGAAACCAGGCAAGACTTCTAATGGAGGGATGGGGATTCCAAGCCAGCCACAAAACCTTTGACTCACAATTTTTCCTGTCTATATGGGATGCAGGAACAAAGAGGGAGCAGGTAGTGAGGGACTGGCCTACCAGTGACTGGCCCACCTTGAGTCCCATGACCTGAGAGCCCACCCCAGACACTATTAATGATATTCTGCTATATTTGTAGGCAGAAGGCTAACCTAAYAGTCATCTGAGCGGCTTCACCTAGCAGATGATGGAAACAGATGCAGAGACCCACAGCCAAACATTAGGCAGAGCTCAGGAAATCTTGTAGAAGAGGGGGAGAAAGRCTTGAAAGAACCATTGACCACGAACCAGAGAGTATGCATTGATCAGACCTAGTCCCCCTACATGTATGTAACAGATGTACAGCTTGGTCCTCATATGGGACCTCTAACAGCAGGAGCAGGGGCTATCTCTGATTATGTTGCTTGCCTTTGGATCCCTTTCCCCTAACAGGATAGCCTTGTTTAGCCTCAATAGTATAGTAGAAGATGTACCTATTGCTACTACATCTTGATATGCCAAGGTTGGTTGATATCCATGGAGGTCTCCCTTTCTCTGAAGAGAAAGGGARGAGGCCATAGGAGGAGAGGATGTGAGAGGAAGGAACTGGGAAGAAGGGAGGGAAGGGAAGATGCAGATTTTGTTGTTGTAAAGTAAATAAATAAGTAATGAAAAAACAAACAAAAAGAACCAAATGTGGAGTCTAGAGGAGGACATSGTTGCAGCCACTTAACATCCTTGCCTCTTGAAAAGTGGCGAGATCAGAGGAAGGAGAAAGTAAAGCAATACAGAGTATGGGTGCACAGATGCACAAGCCCAGGTCTAAGATGTTGCAAGGATTGATGTGCTACCTACAACAGGCCCATGCAGAAGAAAGTTGCCTCAAACAAGTCAGACTGCACCCACAGCTGATGGACACTGCGTGCAGTCCTACAGGCCTCCTCCTAACTCAGTGGGCACTCTCAAACGCTATCCTGATTTCCAACATCCTCATCAGCTGGAGTCTTGGCTGAGACTCTCATTGTCTTCTGATTCACCCCATTTCCCTCCCCTCCCCACACATCTAGTATACATTCTACTATATAGCACCTGTATTTTATCTTCCTATCTGAGTCCACATTGTCRACCTGACCTTCCACCAAAGGTTATAACAAAGTAGCCCAAGGAAATATTACATTTAATGTATTTTCATATATACCCCCCCACACACAAAATACATACATACAAACACACACATATACATATATCTGTACATATATACACATATGTATGTATATRTGTATGTATGCATATGGAGAGATAGACAGGAAGAAAGGAAGGAGAAAGATAGAGAAGGAAAGAGAGAGAGTAGGGATGATGTTTCTATGGGATCTCTGAGCCAGTTAAGCATCCAGCTCTCTTATGTAAATATTTTCTTTGCTTTTTTTGGATCAAAAAGAATATGGAGAAAGAGATCTCAAAGCCACTGGTTTATACATGTATTTGCTAATACACAGAAGAAATCTAATTGTATACAGCCCGATGTTGCTGAATTAACTTTGCTTTGCTTTCCATAACGATTGCTTCATGCTGTCCTCAGACAGCTGCTTGAGATCTCAGCACAGACAAAGCCCTTATTGCTCTTATCTACAGTGTTTTGAAAGGCAGGACATCACTACCTTTGTGGCAAGGAGGAGATGTTTCTCCTAAGCTTCCACCATGGCGTGTGAGTCATAAAGTCTCATCAACCAATCAAGGGCCTCTGCCCTTGGTCTGCTCAGCACTGGTGCTGGTGTACAGTGGTGGTGGGGACTGCAACTCGCGGGGCCACTCCACTCAGATACGTCTGTAATGACTCCCTCCGCTGCGTGGGCTCCAGAAAGTTTTAAACAACTGAGAACTTGATTAAGCTTCTGGTCTGTAAATTCATAAAGTTCTTTTATTTTAACTCTTTCTAGTAGAGAAAAGCAATTTCTAAGAAAGGAGTGAGATRTACAGGAAATAACGAAACTCTTTCTAGAGGAACTAAATCCACCAGTTTAATTTAGAAAGAGACAGGAGGAAAATTTGTCATTATGAAAGGATTAGAGCTGACGTTCAGTAGTCACAGGAAGAAAGTATACCCAGACAGGAAGAAAGTATTGCTCTGACAATGGCATTGTAATAAAAGCAGACAGTGTGAGGGGGATGAGAATCTTCAGTAYGAAGAACAAGGAGAATTGGGGATCAATGATCCTCAAGGATGGGACAAGGAGGGCACTGGAAGAATTAAAGGCCACTACGGGAAGCCCTGAGACCAAGGAGAAAGAGGACATTTGAATCAGACAAGCCCATATTGTAGGTKCAGGAGAAAGTATTTTCCATGAAGGTTCTAAGGAAGAGCAAGGAACGATTTAAACTGAAATGCTTGCAGCATGAGAAATTTTAAATTGCAGTTTGTCCTCTTCAACTATTTAAAGTTTAGGAACTTATTGACATTAGATAAGTTTCAATAAAGTCTTTTATTAAAAAGAAAAACAAATTCCTTTTCTATGCTATACAACCACTTCACTGTGTCATGGTCTTCTGGTCCCTTATTGCTGAGAAAGAGCCATCGACACAGGGGACAAACAATGAAGGAAGAAGCTGATGGCCATGCCAGAGCTCTGTTGGTGACCTTGGCTGCCACTACCAATCAAAACCCACTCCACACTATCAGGAGAGAGCAGCACCCCTTCTTCTTACACCACACCACAGCTCTAAAGCTTCACCCTCTCTGACTGCTTAGTGTACTTCAGATACTCAAAGAGAACCTTACTTTAATTGCACTGGATGAGAGACCATGAGAAAATCCACCTTTAATCGTTTGTGTGGGAAAAACATATCCCACTTGAAAGCCGATTTTCACTTTTTAAAAGACAGCATTTTAACAAAAGTATCTCACTCTTACATTAAAAAAATCCCTGCTGCTGCATGCTGGCAGGGTTCCCTAGTACACCCAAGGCAGAACATCTAACATTTATGGAACGCTTGGTATGTGCCAGACACTATGCTAACTATCTTCATGGCAACACCTGCACTGTACCACAGTTCTCGCCCTTGAATCAAGATGAAGAAGAAAATTAGACCTAACACACTCCCTGCCTGATCCTCGGTGAGCAAAAATGAAATAGAAACTTGGCTTCTTGGGAGGCAGGCATAGAGGACACAGTTTACCAGCATTATGAGACCTGAGGGTCACCAGCCTCCCCAAAACAACACCAGGAATTGGTTCCAATGGCTGTCAACACTTTGATCTTAGTACCCATTGCCATTACTCTCCAAAAAGAAAACAATTATCTTTCTAGGAGGCTGGTGATTTATAACAACTCTATTACTGGTCCTTGGATTCTGTGGAATGAAGTATGGTATCACTCCAGTCCCTTTGTGTAAAGGAGATACCTAAACCCATCCTACCTCCAGCCCCTCACTTTATATAGCCAAATGGATTGTACCCATAGCTAAGTTTCTCCTACATCTGAGACTTAACATCGTGATGTAAAAGGCAAAGAAGCCATGTTCCCTGGAAAGGGAAGGAAGGATTTTACCCATAACTAAGTTTCTCCTACATCTGAGACTTAACATCGTGATGTAAAAGGCAAAGAAGCCATGTTCCCAAACTTCCATCTTCTTTAACATGGTACTGATGCTGGGTAGCCTCACTACACACTTCTCCTTTATGTTTAGYCTTTCAACCTCAAATTCTGCCCTAGGATGATCATACTTGTGCAGAGTTGGCCTTTTCCACTGATGCTGGTTATCCACTGAAAGTATTATCAGGAGAATAAGGTCAGAAGATAGTACAGGTGGTCAATTATTGCCTGGTCCACCGTCCTAAAGAGTGTGGTGACCATGCCTCTACTGACAGCCATGAGTCTGTCAGGGAGACATCTCTACATAGCTCAAGTTCTGAACATTCTTCATCTGTCCAGACCATCAAGACAAGCAGTGAACTATACCCATTCACACATGTGCAATCTTTTCCTCTCAGTCTTGTCAAATTTCCCAGGCTTAATGTGCCATCTGTTTCCTGTCAAAATCTTGACTGATACAATCTTGAAAATGTTGGCAAAAGGCTACAAGACTCACCAAAACATTAGTATACAATAAAACAGGCTTAAGATAAAATTTGGAAAATTGCAAGAGAGAAAGTTTTTATAATGCCCAAGCTTTTTTGTGAAATTATTTTTCTAATTTAAATTTTTTAATGTATTCATATGTTTAAAAGAGACCAAGTTCTAAGTTATTGAGTGAATTACTCACTGACTCAAAATTGGATGAAAAGAGATATGTATTTCTGTCTATATAAGTAAAAATAATATTGTTAATATGTCATATGAAGAGTTGGTTTATTTTTTATCATTATTGAGGTTAGTATGTCCTGATCTCTATACTTTTGAGGCCATCCAGTAGCACCAAAGCTCTGCTTTCTTTTTTCTTTCCTACTTTCTAACTTACAGTAACATGAAAAGCCTCCTTGCTCCAGAAATCTGATGTCTAACCCTTGCTTTGTCATCTGACAATATTGCATTAGTTATATTGTACAATTTTCCTAAGTCTTGCTTGCTATTATGGACTGAATTATACCACCCACCCATACCTATTTATAAAGTAAGCCTTGATCCAGACTATCATTGAGTCTAGGGATGGAGTCTTTTGGAGCCAATTGGAGTTGTAATCCTGGGCCCCTGTGGTATTATGACTTCACATAATAATAAGGACATTATCTTTTGGGTTTATGCCCAGGAGTAATGTAGCTGGGTCCTCAGGTAATACTATGTCCAATTTTCTGAGGAACATAGTTGTACCAGCATGCAATCCCACTAACACTGGAGAAGTGTTGCTCTTTCTCCTCATCCTCACCAGCATCTGCTGTCACCAGGGATTTTGATCTTAGCAATTCTTACTGGTGTGAAGCAGAATCTCAGGGTTGTTTTGATTTGCATTTCCCTGATGACTAACAATATTGAACATTACTTTAGGTGCTTCTCAGCCAATCAATATTCCTCAGTTGAAAATTCTTTGTTTAGCTCTGTAACCCATTTTTTATTGGGTATATTCGTTATTTACATTTCATTTCCCTTTTTCTGGTTTCCCCGCCCCCCAGTTGTCCCATATGTCTTTTTCCCTCCCTTTGCTCCCCTATTCACCCCTTCCCACTTCCCTGTTCTGGTATTCTCCTACACTGCTGCATTGGGCCTTTCCAGAACCTGGGTCCAC
>BDUI01004267.1:96366-107631 GCA_002335545.1 Apodemus speciosus
AAATGGGATAACATTTGAAATGTAAATAAAGAAAATATCCAAGAAAAAAAAGCTGGCCTTATTCTATGCCCTCTGGCATCTAAACCTACCTTAAATCATCACACCTCATTTTCTCTTTATCTGCATTTCTTACTTCAAATTTACTTTTTTCTTAATCAGACATASTTGTATTTGCAAACAAGACAGAGTRTGAATAAATAAATGAATAAATCATCAATGATGGATGCTAGAGGCAAGAGGAATTGGAATAAGGAAAGATCATGAATGACAGGCATCCAAAGATCTAACACAGTCGGAAGTGAATTCTAGAGTGAATCTATTTCCAGTTAGGTCAGGTTGTTCTTTTCCAGGACAACAGTCAGACTGAGAGGAAAAGTAACCTGCACTGTATCCTTGAACAGAGATTTGCAAAGTACCCATCCATCTCCAGGTGATACTACAAAGAAAAAGGAAGAATGACCAGTGAGACATGCCTRAAAGTCACAGGCAATGGAAAATCCCAGGTTGAGGATAAAGGGAACAAGAAAAGGAATATATTCAGATGTGGTCCCTGGCTTTGACTATGTGTTTGTGATATGAATTGTTTTCTTTTCCCAGAAAATGAACACACACACACACACACACACACACACACACACACACACACACACAAATATGCACGCACATACATGTTCAACACTGCACATGAAATGGACCTGGGAATGTTCTTAGGATTTGTACGTGCCACTCCCTAAGTTAAAACTGAAGTTTACAGACTTGCTTTTAGGTCTAGGCAGAAATAGCCAAGACTCAACCAGCTGTTATTAGCTGAAGATTTATAATGCCCACGATATAATCACTACCCAAATTAATGCCATAAACTAAAGGCATCAGGTAACTGATCTACAGACCAAAAATATCCTGACAGCAGGGAACATAATTGCTTATTTATACAAATGGTCTGTGCACTCAGGCATTCTGTGTAAATAGATCGTTACAGCCATTTCCCAGACATTATAATCCATTAGGTAAATTAGATATGCTTTACAATCCTAATGACACAATCTCAGGACCAAACATCACCAGAAACATTTATCCAATTCTGCTCTCAGACAAGCCTGGCTCTACATGAGGGCATTCAGCTGAGAAAGCTATGAAGTGCTTCTATTTTGAGAAGAAACAAGTGCAGAATCTCAAGGTTCAGAGTTGAGACCTCATTTTGGCAGCAGAACAATAAGCTTCTCTGCAGAAGCAAGCCTGCATTTAAACTCCCTACATGGTAACATTTTTACTAACAACTATCACCTGAGTCTCTGCTTATGCGCCATCTGTCACTATGATATTCTTCTGAATGCCCATAGTGGGATGCGTTCCTCCTTCCTGCTACTACAGCTACTGGTTGCCCAATGCTGGTCATTCACAGGCTTTCTGCCATCCGTGGTGTCTCTTCACTGCCTTCCTCTCATCATCTTCTACTAGTATCCTTGGTTTTAGACTCTTTTCCATCCTTTCATTTAATACTTGGCAAAAGAGTCTACTTCTCTTCAACAATACACATAAATTTGCTCTGTTTTGCCACATGGGAGAAATCAGAAAGAATTAAATCCGGGCCCCTAATCCAAACCATTTCCATGAAACTCGTTTGCTTATAACCAAGGTGACCTTGAGTAGCTTTGCTCCAACCTGCATGCATTGTTCTCGGTCAGTTCTTATACGCACACTCCTTTTCACCCTAGAAAGTGTCTCAGTTTAGATAGTAGTTGTATCATTCAAATATGAAGTAAAGCTGGATGTTGCTGGCTTTAAGATCTTCCTCATGATGAACAGACATCTCTCTGACCACAATCAAACCCAGGGCTCCAGGAAATCTGCAGGAGGACCAACCAACTATCCTGCCTCGCATTACTTACAGGACTGGAACACTACTCTTTAGAATCACAGYCATTGGGCTAGAAGAGACCATCCCCCATGTTAAGCAAATTCATAATTTCCCTGGTAAGGAGACCGGAGCTGGACTGGCCTATGTCTGAGTAAGACACGGCCATTATTGTGTCCTAATTCTTGACCCAGGAAAATGTTCCGTTGCAAGAGCCACATCATCAAGAGGCTGTGGATGAGGAAGATCTTTTTGTTATTAATATTAAGAATTATGGCTGCATTGAGCTTTGCCTCCCTCCATACCCAACAGCTGTGGGCGGCTCAGGGTTAAGGGTACAATCTGTTCTTGGGAAGCTCTAAAGCTAAACGACTCAGAGAGAAATCACACTCACGACCTCGACTTCATTAGCACCACCTGTGCACTTAAGAAAGGCACCATAAGTGCATTTTAAATAAAACACTGAACCAGAGCCTCACACCCAGCTGTTCAAGCAGGATTATAAATGGAGCTCTCCTTCCTATCATGCTCTGGTTCCTTCTATAGTCCACAGGTTCTGAGGAGGACTTGGCTCTTCRTCCTTCAATTCCTTCTCTATCCATCTTTCCTCCATTAAATCATACTACTGGGAACTGGGAAGACAGGTGGCAAGTCTGAGTTTCCAGCCTTTCCTGTGTCATTTCAACTAGAAGGRTGATAAACAAATCAGTCACCTAAAACAAATTTTCTCAATGCATTTCTGCTGTGAAATTTATCAGCCTGGCTGGGCTCTTGATCCCCAACTGTTCAACCTGACACTGAATCTAGGTGTTTGTCTTAGTTTGGGTTTTATTGCTATGAAGAGATACCATGACCATGACAACTCTTATAAAGGAAAACATTTTAATTGGGGCTGGCTTACAGTTTCAAAGGTTTAGTCTATTATCATCATTGGAGGAGGCATGGAGCACACAGGCTGGAATGGTGCTGGAGATGGAGCTAAGATTTCTACACCTTGATCTAAAGGCAGCCAGGAGGAGACTGCATTCCACAGGCACCCAGGAGGCATCCTCCTGCACCGGGTGGAGCTTGAGCACTAGGAGACCTCAAAGCCCACCTACACAGTGACACACTTCCTCCAACAAGGTCCACGCCTATTCCAACAAGGCCATACCTCCTAATAGTGCCACTTTCTAYRGGTCAAGCATTCAAACACATGAGTCTATGGGGGTCAAACCTATTCAAACCACTATAGTGTTCCTGTGAAGGTCTTTGGCAACTGTGATGAGGAAAATCTGCAATAGCTGCTTTTCAGTAAAGAARACAATCTGGGCAGCCTCATGAAAACTGCTCACCAGCCTTAAATGCAGCATAGAGGCTTCCCTGAAGGAGTTCTGCCTAGGGCACGCAGCTTCAGATCATGTTCCAACCTTCCTTTGGATTTTTCAACTTGCCCTCCTCATGCCCATAACTATATAAACTAGTTCTTTGCAATAAAACTCTCACTGTACAGCTCCCACTGGCATGTTGTTTCTTTGGATAAACCTAATGCAATAGGTACTGGAGAGTCTTGCTATTTGCTCCTGATCGTTGTAGAATTATACAGCAGAAAACAATGAGATAYGTTTCTATTTAGCAAGTATTTCTGACCTAGCCAGGTCCCTGCCTTCCAGAATGCATTTACCAATACCAAGATTGACCCCACACCACATCATCTAGATTAGAAATTTGGACATAGGACCTGAGCATGGTTTTTCATACACTTCCAGATGGCTCTAAAGTGAGCCAAAGTTGGAAGACATTGAATTGGACTGACTGAAATCATCCTGTCCTAGTTAGTCCGGATAAGGTTATCTGGCAACCCAGTTACCATTTGTGAATGCTGTCAGCAAGACTACTACAAAATTTTAAGAGCAATTGTGGTCTTCTGGTAAGATTTCCATATTTAGCAAAGAAACACATGGGACATCTAAATTCAGGGAAAAAAAGACAGTTAAGCAGAAGAAATTTGAAATGTATAAGGAAATGTTGAGTATAGAACATTTAGACATTCTGATGGAATCAGCACGTGCTTCAAGACAAAAGTATGAACTACAAAGGCGTGCTCTGNCTCCTAATAGTGCCACTTTCTATGGGTCAAGCATTCAAACACATGAGTCTATGGGGGTCAAACCTATTCAAACCACTATAGTGTTCCTGTGAAGGTCTTTGGCAACTGTGATGAGGAAAATCTGCAATAGCTGCTTTTCAGTAAAGAAAACAATCTGGGCAGCCTCATGAAAACTGCTCACCAGCCTTAAATGCAGCATAGAGGCTTCCCTGAAGGAGTTCTGCCTAGGGCACGCAGCTTCAGATCATGTTCCAACCTTCCTTTGGATTTTTCAACTTGCCCTCCTCATGCCCATAACTATATAAACTAGTTCTTTGCAATAAAACTCTCACTGTACAGCTCCCACTGGCATGTTGTTTCTTTGGATAAACCTAATGCAATAGGTACTGGAGAGTCTTGCTATTTGCTCCTGATCGTTGTAGAATTATACAGCAGAAAACAATGAGATAYGTTTCTATTTAGCAAGTATTTCTGACCTAGCCAGGTCCCTGCCTTCCAGAATGCATTTACCAATACCAAGATTGACCCCACACCACATCATCTAGATTAGAAATTTGGACATAGGACCTGAGCATGGTTTTTCATACACTTCCAGATGGCTCTAAAGTGAGCCAAAGTTGGAAGACATTGAATTGGACTGACTGAAATCATCCTGTCCTAGTTAGTCCGGATAAGGTTATCTGGCAACCCAGTTACCATTTGTGARTGCTGTCAGCAAGACTACTACAAAATTTTAAGAGCAATTGTGGTCTTCTGGTAAGATTTCCATATTTAGCAAAGAAACACATGGGACATCTAAATTCAGGGAAAAAAAGACAGTTAAGCAGAAGAAATTTGAAATGTATAAGGAAATGTTGAGTATAGAACATTTAGACATTCTGATGGAATCAGCACGTGCTTCAAGACAAAAGTATGAACTACAAAGGCGTGCTCTGTGTGCATAGGATGCCTGTCATCCTGTTGTCTGTGTGCACCCTCCGAGCAAAATCTTTCACTGAATTGTTTTGATCTACTTTTAATCCTACATGGTCTATCAGCATCCTATGTGCATGAATAAATAGATCTCTCCAGTCCTACRTCCACAAAAGAGTGGCTGAATTCCTGAAGAGTCTGAGGAAGAAAAAAATGTAGCAACAGGAGCTAAAGATTCAGTATGAAATGTCTTGTTGAACATGGCGTATTGTTTCCCTGCTGAGGTCTTGCTTTACTTTTTCTTCTCGTAAATTCAAGCTCCTAGGCATTCCTTTTTGTTTGTCTGTCTGTCTGTTTGTTTGTTTGTTTGTTTGTTTGTTGAGAGTTTCTCTGTGTAGCTTTGGAACTCTATAAACTAGGCTGGCCTCTGGGACTCACAGAGATCTACCTGCTTTTGCCTCCCAAGCTCTGAGATTAAAAGCATACGTCACCACATCCTTCATTCATTCCTAATGCAGAATAGGTAGTTGAGTAATGCTCCAGTTCCTTTCTCACCATCTTCCTGAAATGGTTCATCAAGAAAATGCCCTGAAAAAAAAGAAAGAAAAGAAAATGCCCTGAACAAAAAAAGCGCCTCTCAGTAAGGGGTGGGGTTCTCCAGCCCCTGGAAAGAAACTACACACCCAGTTCAATGGTTATGTTGGGTGTGTCTATGTTAACAAATATTAATTTTGGAGTCTTCTGAGTTTGAGCCGCTCCTGTTTCTGTACCTCCACTTTCTCATACAAGATAGCTACTGTTGTTTTACTGGTCTTGCGTGGGCCAATTAGAACTAGAAAAACTCATTTCCTAGGATGGCACAGTCCATTAGCCTGCAATGTTAGCTAGGATGCACAATGCTAGCAACTCAGCCTCTGGGGTTGTTGAGCTTTCCAGATGAAGCTCACCATTGTAATTACCTGAGCCTGTTAAAAGTACAGTATGGTATCCTCACCTCACACCTAGAAAATCCAATCTGTGGAAGAGATTATTTCAACTGTTAACCAGGTTTAGAAAACACTGCTTTATACTTTTGATGGCCCTCTTAAAATGCAGATAGGGCATCGTCAACACGGCAGGTGAACAAGAACTGTTTCCACTGGGGAGATGAGGTGGAGTTGGGCTGTGTAGGTTACCTTAAATCTCCACATGTGCTTTTGAGTCTCAGCTCCAGGGTGGGTGATCTCTAACAATGCTTCCAGCTCTAGGATTCCAGGATTCTGNGAAAAGGACCTCCAGATTAGCTTTCTTATTGCTTATATATTGAAATGGAAATACGGTCAGCCTAAGATGCCTGACCAAGCAACAGGTTCTTGTCTTCCCTTTTTTGTTCCCTCACCACCAGAGTAGAGYGTTTGCCATGCTATGTTTTTCTTATTTGGACTTGTTTGCTAGTATAATTTGTCACCAGTGATGTTTGGAGCTGCATGYTTCTTTACTCTTTATTCTTTTCTCTCATCTACAGAGGTAAGAMCTAGGACATGTGCATTGTTTTCAAAAGCAAATTAAGTTCTCTGCAATTACCTCCAAACTCTGTCTCATCAGCTAGATTTAGCTTACACATGCAACCTGGAACCAATTACTGATTACACTGGACCCCCAACCAGCTTCYCTTTTCCAGAGCTGAACATAGAACCTGGCATCTCCTGAAGACCCTGGGTTGCTAGAGAGWAAGATGGATGCCTAACAAAACTAAACAGAATTCTGTCAGGAAGTAAGACGGAAGGGAATTCTACTGGGTAGGTGACTCACAGTAAGAACAGTGCTGTTTAAATACAAATGGCGGAACTTAGAAACACAAATTGTAGAATCATATTTCCAACCAAATTTTTAGTCCTAAGCCAGAGTCCCTCAACTTTCCCTCAGCCCCAGATTCCCAAGTCTGGACTCAGGGAAAACCATCTAATTTTAAGTGACCAAAGTAATAAGTCACTGTGAAAGCTAAAGCATTATAAAAACAGATTTTATTTCAGAGCTTAATGCTAGTGACAAAAAGACTCTGTCGTCTGCCGTTATCTGACCTCCGCTGCCTCTTACTTATTTACACAAACAGCAAAGGATCAAACCCTGCTTATTCAGCTCCCCACTCGTCTAGGACATATACTTAGTTGTCATTTAGGGCCATCTCTGTCTTACACTCCCACACACACATTCTTCAAGCCACAGGAGTGTATTCTTTCATGGCTGTAACTCAGGCTGCATTGACACGGATGAGCTGTGAYTTACGAGGAAAGGAGTGAGTTTGTAGTCTCGGATTTGGTTTCTGACTGAACGGGAGATGAAAATTTCCTTCAATTACAGTTAGCTTTGTCACAAAGAGATCCTGGGTTTGGAAACCCTTGGCAGGCACGACATATTCTAATTCCCCCACATGACTCCTTCTCTAGCAGCCCCAAAGGTCAAGATCCACAGAAGGGGTTGGAACTGCACAAAAATGTCTCTTCACTGAGCCCACGGAAGCACAATGAGAGCACAGAGGCAGAGCGAGTAATTAAATGAAACAAATCACGCTGACACGGAGGCAATCAGCCCATGGAATTTTCTACTTAAAGGAAAGTTTCAAGACAATCTGGCCCTCTGTAATGGGAAAATAATGGCCCGTACCAAAGGTCTTCACATCCTAATCTTCAGAACCTATGAATATGGCAAGAGAGACATTCGCACAGACTAGTGAAGTAAGGAAATTGAGCTGAGAGATTAACCTGGGATCATCTTTAGGAGGCTCTCTGCACAGAGGGCCACCCACAACTCACCACTCAGGGCTACAACCATGCTGGAGTTCAAAGTCCACAGCTGTATTTCTGAATTTACATACAACATCCTCTTTAGAAGAAGCTCTTACCACCGATTATTCTTATGTACGGGGTCCTGTGCTGTTCCCTGAATGAGGGTAGATTACAGAATGCAGTCCTTGGATTCCTAGGATTTGAGATCCACGTAGGGAATTTTTCCTTTTAGATTGGCTCCTGATATTACATATATGGTATAAATATAATGCAATGTACTTATTACTACTTATTAATTAGTCGTTATTATGTGATAATATATAAGTTTATGCCTTCATTCCAGCTAACAGATGTTTGCTAAATACTTCTATGTATCAAAATCTGTGAGCAGTATTGTTGGAGATTAGGAAGGAGCCAAGCTCTTCCCTTGAAATTATCAGCATCTAGTAAGAGAAGTGATTCACAAACACTATCCTGACAGTCTTCTAAAGAGAGAGAAAGAAAGAAAAGGTATGGAGTTGGGTGGTTGAAGAAGTAGGGAGACTCTGAGAGAAATTGGGAGAGGAGAAACCATTATCTGAATATAGTATATGAATTGTTTTCCAATTAAAAAAAGAAGAAAAGAATAGACTTGGTAAAGAGGACCAAACATATCCTGACACTTTTATAGTTAAATACTGTGAAAAAGAAGACACAAAAATCTGAGTGTGTGACAGATTCTGGGGAAGAGAGTTACTGTAAAATAAGATGATCTATAGTATATTAACATAACTATAGCTAATAGATTACCACAAACACAAAAAAATTATTATTGTTATTTTACTATTCTGAAGGTCAACACTCTTGAATCAAGGCATTGACAGAGCTATATATTCCTTCTGGAAGTCCCAGGGAATAATGCATTTATTAGATAAGCAATCACTGATGGCTTTGACATCTTNACAACACTGACTCCTCAGAATCTTGGGACTTTTAAGAGCCCAGTGAGCGAGAAGCAAACAAAGTCTTATTGGAAAGAATGCTTTAAGTGAGGGGATCTTGGTTTTCTGGATACAAYAAGCAGGAAGGGTTAGGAGGAAGTAACAATGGTGGATGATGGTCTTTGGTGAYGTTTGATGATTGTTCTTTGGACTGCCTCCTTTATCTTCTCCCATAAAAATGGCTAGAGTTAGGCATGGTGACACATACCTRCAATCTCAAAGTAGGGAAGCCTATGGCAGAGGATGTCTASCTTGATGGCAGTGGGACTATTTTCTAYATTGCTCAAAGATAATTTAGAAGGTTTATGAACATATGAGAAAAAGAAAAGCCTACAAATGTCAATTTAATTTATGTTTTTTCCATATTGCTCAAAATAGTTTTTAATTCTGATTTGTGATGAGGAATTTTTTTTTACTATGTTCAACAAAGGAAAGAGATGGCTGAAATTTCTCCTAAGACATATGCTAAAATACTGTAATGGAGAGAGGCCCAGGGAATACACAAGAGAATCACTCAAATGTGTTTGGATCAGAAAGAGCCTTACAGAGCAATGACTTCTAAGCTAGGACACAAAATKTGGGTTGCAAAGTGCTTCTCAAAAGATGAGCACAGGCCAGCTGGGGCAGTGAGACCTTCCAAAGATTTCCCACCTTTCAGATTGCCGTGTGTTTAATTATAGATGCCCCCAAATACATGGTGATATGTCAAACTCACGTACTTCAGAATGTAACCTTATTTGGAAATAGGGCCTTCCTCAATATCTCTTAAAAGCTGAGGTTATTTTTGGCACACACCATCAGCTTCTTGGGAGCTAAGAAAAAGAATGATCTCTCCTTGCCACCTTCAGAGAGAGCACAGTCCTGCTCACACCTGAAGTGTTGGCAATGCCTTCCTGCTGTTTAAGTCACTCAATTTGTGATACTCTTTCAGTGGCCCTAATAAGTTGATATTCTAAGTATCTCTTTGAGGCCAGATCTTTTCCATATGTGCCAACCAAACAAAAGTTCCAGACACCTAATTCAGAAGTAGACAGGAGACTCCAGTGTCTCACTTGGTGTTAGCCAAAAGCCTAATAAACAGTAAGTCTACTATCTCCTAGTCAATTAAATATTGAAGATCTCATTTTCAAACTTGTAAAGTAATACCCCTCTTCTCTAACTTCTTTTGTTTATCAAATGTATTCATTTTCATAAAATATGCTGTCATTTTTAACTCAATTATATCAATGAAAATCATCCTGTAAAGATGTCTCATATTTATAGACATAACTTCTACCACGCAGAATTTTGGGCGCGCCATAGTAATTCCTATAGTTTAAAGGAGTTTTGTTTGTTTCGTTTGTTGGGTTTTACACTAAATATTTAAGAATTCCTAAGATAGAGCAAGACAAGGAAAGAACGAGGAAAAGACTATTGCAAGCACATGCAAAAACACAGAAGACAAATGGGAACTTTGAGGTTTGAATGAACAGAACACAATATAAGTATAGGGAGGCAGAAATGGAAAACTAAAGTCAGCTTGGTAAAGCCTTGTACCAAGTGTTAAGGCGTTTACTTTTCAGTAAAGATTTTTTAAAAAATTGACTAGCAACACTTGGGGAAAGATCATTCCAACATAGTAGGAGAGACTCAGYGAGATGGGGAGAAGCTGAAGAGAAGAAACTAGGCAGAGGTTAAGGAGCTKAGAAAGCACAAAGCAGTGGGAAGGAGGGGAATAGGAAAGTCAGTAGAGATATATTATTAGTGGACTCTGAAGCATTTCTGGGTTACTACCTGTGGAAGAAATGGAGAGAAATCCTCCTCAGAATGACAAGTTTTATGCTTGGTCAATTGAATGGTTGGTGGAGCCATGATGAAGAAGACAACAAAGATAGAAAGGGTCCAATCTAGAGAAGGAAAAGTAAGGAGTTGAATTTTGGAACAGTATCACTTATGCAACTAAAGGGCAGCCAAAAAGAGTCCATTACCTACAACCCACATGTGGACCTGGAAAAAAGCATGTGCTGGACAAATATTATCTGGGAAATGTTCACATACAAATTATGGCTAACTCATGGATTGACAAAAATCACACACAGTAAATATGGAGAGTAGTGTGCACAGGAAAATGTCAGATGCAAACACTAGGTCCTTAACACTGATGAGAAGAAAAAGCAGAAAAATGCAGGATCCCAAGGTAGAAAAGATCATGGAATTACAAGAGCTGGGAGAAGTGATTGYTTCAGGAGCCAAGAGAAGAAAACATTCTGACCAGAAAGAAATACTCAGCAAATTCAGTGAGTGGGTTGGGTAATAGAGAACTTGGAAACATTTTTTCAGAATGTTAACTCTGGCRATGTTCTTAAGCCGTTCTAATGGAAGATGCATGCCTAAACTACTGAGAGAGCGGCAGGTGCCTTGTGAGGGCCAAAGGTAGCAATTCAGAGTTTAAGTCAGGGTGGGGTGTGGAAATTTGAATGAGAATGTCCCCCACGGGCTCATATATTTGAAYGTTTGGTTCAAAGTTGGACTATTTAGGAAGGATTGGGAGGAGTGGCCTTGCTGGAGATGGTGTGCCACTAGAGGTGGACTTTGAGGTTTCACAAGCCTAACCCCAGGCACAGTCTCACTCTTTTTCCCCTCTGCCTGATGCCTGTAGATAAGCTTATAAGCTTATAAATTCTT
>BDUI01004268.1:10495-21195 GCA_002335545.1 Apodemus speciosus
TTGATGGATTTCTGTATATTGAACCATCCCTGCATCCCTGGGATGAAGCCAACTTGATCATGGTGAATGATAGTTTTGATGTGTTTGTGGATTCTGTTGGCCAGAATTTTATTGAGTATTTTTGCATCGATATTCATAAGGGATATTGCTCAGGTTCAATCCAGTGCAAAAGAAACCCTCCTCTTGGCTGCCAACTAAGGACAGTCTCCTTTTGGCTGCCTTTGTGTTAAGAAGTATAACATTTAACTCCTTTATAGCACCATGTCAGCCTGGATGCTGCCATGCTTCCTGTCATGAGGATAATGGAAACTGTAAACCAGCCCAAATTAAATGGTTTATATATAAGTGTGTCCTTGGTCATGGTATCTCTTCAGAGCAATGGAAACCCCAACTAATATAGAAGTTGGTACCAGGGAATGGGTATGGTTGTGATAGTCCTGATCACATATTTTTGGGGAGGGATGTGGATTTTAGGATTTTGTATTTGGAGACCAGTGGAATGCCTTAAGTAAAGCTTAATGGGGCAACCTTGTAGAAGTATGGAAGATAGTGGTGGTGCTAAGGGTGATTTTAACTGTTGTGCCCTGGCTCTGCTAGTGTCTGACAAATATGAAGGTGGATGTTCTCAGCCAATCATTGGATTGAGCACAAGGTCCACAATGTAGGAGCTAGAGAAAGGACCCAAGGAGCTGAAGGGATTTTCAGCCCCATAAGAGGAACAGCCATATGAACCAACCAGTAACCCCAGAGCTCCCAGGGACTGAACCACCAACCAAAGAGTACACATGGAGGGACGCATGGCTCCAGGTGTATTTGCAGCAGAGGATGGCCTTGTTGGACATTAATGAGAGGAGAGGCCCTTGGTCTTGTGAAGGCTCATGTCCCAGTGGAGGGACATGCCAGGACAGGGAATCAAGAGTAGTTTTTGTTTGTTTGTTTGTTTTGTTTTTTGGTGAGCAAAGGGAGTGGAAGGGGATCGGGGGTTTTGGAGGTAAAACCAGGATAACACTTGAAATGCAAATAATCTAAAAAATATGAGTCTACAGAGTAAGTTCCAGGACAGCCAAATTAGGCAGTGAAAGAAACCATTGACAAGAGAAAGCTAGGGAAGATTTAATAGAACAAGAAGGCCAGGATCCAGCACTAGAAAACTGCAGGACTCAAGGACTCAGCAGCTTCTACCATATGGCTTTAGAGTAAAGAGTAGAAGAGGTTACTGGGGCAATTGATGCTGGTTAGCTGGAGTTAATAAATTAGGAATGATTAAGAAGAGACAAGCATCACTAAAGTGAAGTCTTCTTGAGACTGTTTTCTGAGAGTACAAAGAAGCTGTGAATAAGGGATAGCCAAGGTTGTACCTAACACTTCAACTGGATTTGGTAGGGTGTAAGAATCACCCAGGTGGTACTGGTTTTGAAGACAGGAATGGAACATGGAAAGCAGCTGAGGCTTGGCACCGTGAGAGGCCAGGGGAGGCAACTGGTGAAGGTGCAGCCTCAGTTGCAGTTGATGGCCCAGGACTGAAAAGGTCATGAAAAGAACATGAGGTTTGGCACTATAAAGAGAACCTATGAGCGAGTATTGATTAAGACTCGCTGCAGCGGAAGACCCCAGAGTATTGGAGATGTCAGTACTATGTGATGACCACCAAGAACAGAAGTGGCAGTGGAGTGGAGTCAACCAGTCTCTGCAGTGCTGCAGAGGGCAGAGCTGGAGATGTGACCCAAGCCCTTTTGGAGGAGCCCAGAAAATCATGTGTGGATCCCAGACATTTGAACAAAAAACTGTGAAGTTGAAATTGCCTTGGATACCCCATGATTTCAGAGATGCCAGAGCCATGGAATAGCTTCTGAGAAAAGCTGCTAACAGGGAGTGGAACCAGCCCAAGAGAAGGAAATGTGTTACAGTCATCGAAGCTGAAAGGAATTGAACATCAGACATGGAGTTGCAGAGTTTGGAATTTACCCAAATTGTTTGTGGCTTCCTTTGGTCCAATATTTCCTTCCCATGATGTTTTAGAATGGCAATGTATAGACTGCGATGTTTGAAGTATATGATATGTTTTATTTTATTTTGGTTTTTATAGGGAATTATAGTTAAAAGATTTCATGAATCTCAAAAGACACTTTGAACTTTGGACTTTAAACATTGTTGAAACTGTTATAGACTATGAGACTTTTGAAGCTGGACTAAACTTATGTGCTAGGTATGCCTGCCATAGGCTCATGTGTTTGAACAAGCCTATGGGGGTTAGGGAGTGGAATACAGTGGTTTGAATATACTTGACATGTGGAAAGTGATGCTATTAGGAAGTATGGCCTTCTTTGAATAGCTGTGCTCTTTTTGGAGGAAGTGTGTCACTATGCAGGCAGGCTTTCTGGGTTCCTAGTGCCCTGGTTCAACCTAGTTCAAAAGACCCTCTTCTTGGATGCCTGCCAAGGACAGTCTCCTTCTGGCTGCCTTTAGATCAAGATGTACAATACTCAGATTTCAAGAGCACTATGTCTCCCTGGACATTGCCATGTTTCTTGCCATGAGAATAATGGACTAAACCTTTGAAACTATAAGCCAACCCCAATTAAATGGTGAATTTATATGAGTTGCCTTGGTCATGGTGTCTTTTCACTGCAATTGAAAGTTTAACAAAGACTGTTATATATAATACCTACCACATTTCCTTCATCCATTTATTTTTCTGGGAAGTTTGTTCTTTGTTTCTGTATCTTCACTATTATGAATAATACTTCAATTAACTTGAGTGTAGATGTCCCTTTAGCAATATTATTATATTCTTCTAAATATCAAATGTATAACTAACATACTTATCATTCAGTTAGTAGTATAATTTTTAATTTTTCACTAATCTCAGTATTCTTTTTCACAGTAGTTACACCAATGGGCTTTTCCATAACATTTTACAAGGTTCCTAACTTTTTAAAATTCTTATACTTATGGTTTGTTTCAAATAATACTAATCCAAACAAAGACACTTTATGATTTATTTTTGTTTACCTGATGATTAATAGTGTTGAATATCTTTTTGTTTAACAACCTCTGATTTCATATATTATGTTTTTTTTCTGTACCAAAACACATGCAGCATTGTCATGCATTAAATGCTGATCGCCTACTCACAGGCCTTCTGCATGTGGTTGAGTCATAAAGAACTAACTCCATCAGTAGATAAATACATTAATGGCCTCAGAATTTGATGACATTACTTAAAAGTGGTGTAAACTAGGAGATGAATTCTTATCAGAAGAACTAGTTCATGGTGGAATATGCTACAAGAATATGTCTGCCTGCTAGGCCTTCTATTCTGCTCCATTTCTTCCTCATTGTCATAAAGTAAGAGACTCCTCAGTTACCACACTCCCACTGTCATGATGATCAGCTTGCCTTAGGACTAAAGCATTGAAATAGAGTGGCCATGGACAATGATTTCTTAAAATATTTATCAACACATACGTTTTTACTTGTAATTTGAAACTAACAGGCCTGGGTGTGTGGTGGATTTCATTTATTATATATTTTACAGTTGAGTAGATCATGTTTGTATATAATTTATATATTAGTTCTTCATCACAAATGGTTTTGAAATTATTTTGTTCCATTTTTTAGGGTGGCCTTTTCACTGTTAATAGTTCAATGTCCTGTACTCAGGCCTTTTAGTTTAATGTATTTCTGTTTGTTCAGTGTTGGTGGGTTTTCTTATTCTTTCAGTGTTATTGACAGCAATCATCATAGAGAAAAATGAGAGGAAATACTTCTCTTGTTTTGTCCTAAAAGTTTTAGATCTTATTTTACATTTAAGACTGTAGTCCATTTTGAGTTGCTTTTCTGAATAGTGTGAGACAAAGGATCCAATTCTTTTATGATTTAACCAAATGTATCAGGTGTTGTTTCCAGTTCTTTGCATATATCACTAAATGCTTATACAATTCAATGATGAAGGTACTACCATATTATATTTATTCCAAAACACTGTGGAAAAAAATAATTGAAACTTGTCAAATATTGAATTATGAGTAAGTGGAAAGGAACAATTTGAAATGAGGCACCATCTACCATTTATATTCTTATCCCACAATCATATTCTACATCTTAATCCATTTAGGTCAGTATAACAAAATATTGTAAACTAAAAAACTTATCGACAGGAATTTATCTTTCATACATTTAGCAACTTAAAAATTCAAGATGAAAACTACAGTGAATTTTAAGACTGATGGGGGTTATTTACTATGTTCTCATAGATGTTATACTTTTGATATTATCATAACAAATTCAAAGGGATAAATGAGTCACTTTAAATTGATTACATAATGGCACTAATCAATTCACCAAAGCATGATAGTTATGAAATAATAAGCACTAAATTGTGCTCCCTCTTAATATGATGATTTTGGGGTCAAGATTGTTTTTTAGTTTACTGCAATTGTAAAATAATAATAAGCATGATTGTTAATATTTAATAATAAGTAATAATTTTAATTTAACAAGCAATAATTTCATAATATTAATAACTAATCATAATTAATTATTGATAATTATCAACATGGTATTTGTCCATATGTGTGTGTGAGTATATGTGTGTATGTTTGTGGCACTTCACATGTATGAAGGACCTAAGAGAAAGCTTCTAGGATTCAATTTTCTTCTTCCTCTGTAAGTTCCAGAGATAAAACTCAGGAACTTAAGCTTTCCCAACAAGCATCTCTATGCACTGAGCCATGTTGCAGGCTCCAGAGGGTTAGGATTTAAACCTAAGAATTTCAAAAAGACACATCTTTAATACCAGAACAATCTCCCTTTCAAAGAATCAATATATTATATATAAATGTAGATATAGAAACATAAAAATACTGTTTTATTGGACACAGAGATATATGATATGTCCATAAGGGGGTAATAGTGTCAGGGGGCAATGAAATTCAAAGAAAATTATGCAGCAGGTGCTTTCAAATTAGCATATTTATTCAATACCCATGACAACACTAAATGTTAGATTATATTATTCTCATTTCACAAAGAAGACATATAGGTTGAAGGGTTGGGCAAAGATATAATTACAGGACATAAATAGAAAGCCTTAAACTGTATGTTTATAACCTTAGGCAGAAAGTGAATGATGGCAGGTTATGCATAAGTAAATATGGTTCAAAATGATGTGGCCACAAAGGCATAAAATTAAGTTTACCTTAACTTATAAATGAATCTCACTTGATGCACAAATATGAGGCTACTAAAAACTAGCTTATTTTTATGCTAGAACATAGTGCTTTCCTTACGCTCATAATATTAGCATTAGCATATTTTATGCAAAACTAAATTAGAAACACACAAGTTAGGCAAAACAAGTAAGTGGAAAATGTCCAGCATTGATATAAACTTCCTCCCCTGTCATTAAAAATGCAAGCAAATACATACCAAACAACATATACATAAATATCTGTAAGGCTGTATTCATAATCCTCCATGCAAGAAAAAACTAAGTGTCTATTAGTCACAAGAAGAAAAATGAATAATTGTATATTCAAACAAGAGACTGGTAATATCAACCTAAATGAACTGTCATTAAGTATCACAGCATGAGTAAATGTTATAAATGCTATCATAAGGGGAAAAATTAGATTCAGGGGTTCAGCAAATTTTTAGCATGGTAGATTTTTTTAAGGAGTGTTAGTGTTATATCTTAGAAAGGGCACTAAAATGCAACTCAGAGCGTAAAGTACATAATATGTGGAAAATTAAATATATTGTTCTATAAGCRGAGTGAAATGGATAAATGCTTATCTGGGCTTTTTGTCATAAATTTTATTAAATATTTAGATGGCTATATGAACACACCTATTATTTTATGATATTAAATGAAGCTTAAAATCCATAGAATAATATCAAAGGCAATTTAACAAAAATATTGACTTTAGCACAGTTTTAATTCATCCACATTTGCCTGCATTATTTATCATGTATTAGTTGGAATTATCTATGGTTATATATACCTTTACATAATTTGAGGAATAGTAGTCCTGATAATTTAGAGTTCCATCATCGTTGGAATTTTCTATTCTATATAATCTAAAATGTATTTAGAAATACATTATATAATATGTTAAGAATAAAATTTTCATATACATGAAATTTTCAGATCTTAAATTATAAAGAGTAAAAGTAAAACATAGAAGGAATCTTTTTCAGATATTCTTCATGGGTAAATAAAACTACTAGTAGGAGACAATGATTACTAAATGAAAGCCTCAGTGTCTAAGGTTATTTGGTTATGAATTTCACTATCTCCCCAAAACAGTGCAGGTTATTGCCCACTTTTACTGGTTGATTATTAACACTAGACCTAAGACTGACTAAATTATCACATGCTTTGATCACAAAGCATAGCTAAATTAAACTAGAAATGATCTGTAAACGTCTTTCCTATTGGCTAACCCTCCTCATAACCAAAGGTACTACATAGGATGCTAGGTGAGGGCTGTCATCAATGAGGTTTATTCAACTGTTGACCCCGGCAGATACATTACCATTTGCCCATGCCAGAAATGTCTACTACTGTAATAGTGCCAATTATATAGTGGGGCAAACCAAGTACATTCTTGTCATATTTCAGGGTAATATCTTCACAGCGAAATTTGTGTCTGGTTTTGTAAACCTGATCAAAAGTTGGGATGCAATAGAGCTTATTGCACTATATTTTCTATTTTTACATGACATGCCTGTCAAATTACTTTGCATATATTTTTATTTGTGATGTCTTTTAATGGGTTCTGCCATTAGCTTTGGTTAGAGAGTTTTATTTTTCCAGTAGGCAGAAATTAATGCATAGCATCCTACCAGGTTAATGGATACAGTTAAAACATAAACTTTAAATGGGATATCTATATAATAGTTTCTAAGGTTCTTGAAACATTTCACAAGAAGGAGCAAAAACAATATGTAAGAACAGGAAGTAATGTGGTAGTTTGAATAGGTTTGGCCCCATAGTTTTATGTATTTGAATGTTTGGTCATGAGGAATAGTACAAGTAGAAGGATTGGCATTATTGGAGGGGATATGGCCCTGCTGGAAGAAGAGTTTTCACAGTGAGGGTAGGCTTTGAGATCTCTAAGTTCAATCCCAGTGTGGAATTTCTGTCTCCTCCTTGCTGTCTGCACAGGAGAGTTTCCTTCTGGCTGCATTTGTATCAAGACATAGAACTCTTGGCTCCTCCAACACCATGTCAGCCGGCAAACTGCCATGCTCCCAGCATGATGATAATGGACTGAAACTGAAGCTGTAAGCCAGCCACAATTAAATGTGTGTCTTCATAAGAGTTGTTTTGGTCATGTTGTCTCTTCACAGCAATAAAAGCCTAAGAAATAGATTGTTTTAAAATAGTTTCTTCCAGACATGGCATGATCAAATTGACACTATGCCCTGCCATGTTGTTTAGGTGGTTTATCATTTTTAGAAGTTTTCTGACAGAAATTGTGGGATCTCTTATGTATAATAATATTTTATCTGTTAATTATGAGAATTTTGACTTTTTCTCCTATTTGTATCTATCTAATTTCTTTCTATTTCCCTGTTTCTCCAGCTAGTACTTTGTGCACAATGTTGAAAGGAATAAGAATAGTGTACTTTCTTATTTCATCCCTAACTTCAGCGGGATGTTTCATGAAGGATGATGTTGTCTGTGGGTTTCTCATAAGTAGCCTTTACTACATTGAGATATGTTCCTTCTAGTCTTATTTCCTCTATAACCTTTATTACAGGTTATATTGGATTTTTGTTAAAAGCCTTTTCTGCATCGATTGAGTTTATCATGGTATTTATATATTTAAGTCCCCTGATGGTTTATTAAGTTTTTATTTGCATATATTGAATTATCCCTGCATAATCATATCAAATTGGTCATTGTAGGCATTTTATGTACTTATTTGTTAGTCTTTTAATGTATTATAGTAGTTTAAATGAGATGAATACCAGTGGGCTCATAGATTTGAATAGTTGGTGCCCAATTGATTTATTATTTAGGCAGAATAGTAGATGAGACCTTGCTGGAGAAGGTATGTCACTGGGCTTTGGGGTTTAAAAAAATCCACAGCAGCACTCCCTCCAACCATCTCAGATAGCTCCTGTTTGTGGATCACCTATTGCTCTTGTACCATGTCTGTCTGCTGCTGGCATGCTGCCCAACTATAATGGTCATGGACTGACCTCATCTTCTGAAATTGTAAGCAAGCTCTTAGTTAAGAAATGTCTTTAATACATTGCCTTAGTCATGCAGGAATAACAAATTAACTAAGACATGTATGTCTGTAATTGGTTCCCAAGTATTTTATTGAGCATTTGTGAATCTGTGAATATCAGATATTTTCTGTAGTTTTTGTGGTTATATCATTAGCTACTTTGGGTATTAGCAGAATATTGACTTTAGGATTGAGTTTAGGAGTACTCCATTTCCTTTCTCTTTCTTTCTTTCTTTCTTTCTTTCTTTCTTTCTTTCTTTCTTTCTTTCTTTCTTTCTTCCTTCCTTCCTTCCTTTCTTCCTTCCTTTCTTTCTTTCTTTCTTTCTACCTTTCCATTTTTAATTTATTTTGAGTAGCTTAAAAAGTAGCTGTAGATCGTCTTTGAAAGTCTGATAAACTGCTGTAACTACATCTGACCTTGTAATTTAACTTTGTTAGAAGTCTCCTTATTAATATATCAAATCCCTCTTTTTGTATAGCTCTGTCTAGTCAGTTGACTTCTTGATGAAATTTTGGCAGTTTGGCTGAATCTAGAAATTTATCCATTTCTATTAAGATTTTCAAGCAAATGGAGCACAGATTCTATTATTTTCTGAATTTCATTAGGGTTGCAATGTTTTTCTGTTCATTTCTAATAATGTTTATTGGAGTAGTCACTTTCTTGGGGTTAGTTGGGCGAAGGGTATGATAGTTATGTTTATCTTATGGGTGCCTCACTCAACAGTTTAGGTAGATTCACTTGAGAAGTTTGACAGTAAAAATTATTATCGCACATTTTGTAAAATTAAAGAAAGATGTTTACTTTCTTAAAACACAAATCAAAGTATTATTGATTCTTTGTATTTTTGTTTCTATTCCATTAATTCCTACTCCAATTTTTAGTATTTATTGCTGTCCACTCAATTTGAATTTTTTTCTTATTTTGTCRAATTTCTGATTTTAATAATTAAGTTGTTTATTTGTGATCTTTCTCATTTTTAATGTAGGCAAGGTAACTATAAATTTCCCTTATAAGAATAATTATAATGTAATCCCCAGATTTTTCTGTATTGTATTTTCATTTAATTCCAAGAAAAAATTTTGATGTCTTTATTAACTTCTTCTTTGACTAATTCCTCCTTTGGAACTGAATTGTTTAATCACCATGAGTTTGTGTACTTACTTCAAGTTCATTTGTTGGAAATATATAGTCTTATTGGCATCTTTGACATACATAATGCATGCAATTATTTTAATCTTTCTTAATTTGAAACCTTTCTTTGTTTTGTAGAATGTGGTCCATCTTAAATAAACTTCCATGTGCTGGAATGTGTATTTTTTTTTTTGTCTTTGGGTGAAATATTCTGTATAAATCTGTTAAGGCTGTGTGATGAATAATGTTGTTTAACTCTAATGTTTCTCTGTATTTTCCGTTTATATTGCCTTTATGTCGAAAAAAGTGGTGTGTTGAAATCACCTACTATATTTTACTTTGTGTCCCTTATTTAAGTAATGCTTTGCTTTTTATGACGTGAGTGCACCAGAATTTTGTGCATACACATTTAGGATAGTAATGTGCATGTAGTCAAATGTTCCCTTGATTAGAATGAAGTATCTTTCTTTATTGCTTCTGAATAATTCTAATTAGAAATATGTTTTGAAATGTTATAGTTAAACTATGATGTAGTTTATATCAAAAAGAAAGTGGGTCGGTTATATTGGCTAACTTTTGTAAACTGGACACAAGATAGAGTTATTTTGAAAGAGGGAATCTCAGTTGAGTAAAGGCCCCCAGTACAATGCACTGTGGGCAAGCCTGTTGTGCATTTTCTTGATGTTTAATGTGTGAGGGATCAGATTACTGTGGGTACTGCTTTCCTTGGGCTTGATGTTCTTGAGTGCTATAAAAAAGCAGAATGAGCAATCTGTGAGAAGCAAGACAATAAATACCACTCCACCATAAACACTGTATAAGGTTCTCCTTTCAGGTTCATATCTCGAGTTCCTGCTCCGACTTCCTTGGGTGATAGGCAACAAATAATATGGTGAAATAAATCTTTTAATCCCCAAGTTACTTTTTCTCATGGTGTTTTATTACGGTAACATAAATGTTAACATAAATGTTAACTAAGACTACTATAACACAACAAAATATTTTTATGTCAAAGGGATACAAATAGGAAAGGAAGAAGTAAAATTATCACTATTCACAGATGATATGATAGTATATTTAAGTGACCCAAAAAACTCCACCATAGAACTCCTTCAGCTGATGAACAATTTCAGCAAAGTGGCTGGTTTTAAAATCAACTGAAGCAAATCAGTAGCCTTCCTGTACTCAAAGGATAGGGAGGCTGAGAAGGAAATTAGGGAAATGACACCCTTTACAATAGCCACAAACAACATAAAGTATCTTGGTGTGACTCTAACCAAACAAGTGAAAGATTTGTATGACAAAAACTTCAGGTCTCTGAA
>BDUI01004268.1:24000-36431 GCA_002335545.1 Apodemus speciosus
CAGTCACTGATAAGTGGATATTAGCCCAGAAGCTCTGAATACCCAAGACACAATTAACATATCAAACGATTCCCAAGAAGAAGGGAAGAGAGGGCCCTGGTCCTGGAAAGGCTTGATGTAGCAATATAGGGGAGAAGTGGGAGGGGGTTGATCAGGGAATGGGGAGAGGGAAGAGGGCTTATGGGACTTATGGGTAGGGGGTTACCTGGGAAGGGAAAATCATTTGGAATGCAAAGGAAGAATGTAAAAAAAAAATCCATAGGTCCTTATAACCTCAAGAATTAGAATGCTTGCATCATACATAGTCATATCAAATTTCTTTTTAAACTTTTCAGGGGATCAGACTTATAATTCTGTAATAAAACAATATGCTATTTGGAAAAAACATGATGTATATTGTAAAGAGCTAGGCAGAAAGAAAACTGTAATGACCTTGAAATGGAGGCCACCTCATGAAGGAATTCTGTAAGGTTTGGGACATTTTTAATTTTTCATATTTTAAAATGTTTTGGTAGCTTTCCTATGGCCACTTTTAAGTGACATGGATAGTTCATCTACCACTATAGGTTCTTGAGAATGTGACTTTCAAGGCAAGTATTGACTTAGAGGAAGCTTTACCAGGACAAATAGGAATATGTCTCACATTTAAGAGCACTGGTTACATTATAGAGGACACAAGATTGTTTCTTTACTCAATGGTATTTTCTATACTGAACTTGAAAATGCTATTGTACTCTAATAAGCTGAGAATACACTCGTTCTTCTACATGTAGCCATGAACTTTCACCTGTAAATGTCCTCTGAATTTAACCTTACCATTTGCACCTAAATATCACAACAGGTGCTTTACTCTGTATAAAACTCATGGGAGGGTGAAATATCCTTTCTTGCCTCCAGAGGTCGCAGTATGATGGGGCATAAATAGGTCAAGAGTCACAGGAGGAGCCGTCTGGTCATCATTTGCACCAGGGAGCAAGGCAGATCCACAGCTCACCAAGAGAGAGTGATCTCCCAGAAGCTCTCTCACTTCTAAGCACTGAGGTAAGATCTCCACTTTCTCTTCAATAACTCTCTGGACGGGAACAGCTAGGAGCACACAGGCATACAATCGGCGTGGAGCAGCTGGGACAGGAGCCTTCCAATCACTATCTGCACCCAGAAGCCTACCAGCTCCACAGCCATATACTCACAGATGACCCTGCCAGGAGAGAGTTGTTCTCCCAGGAGTACTGACACAAGCTTACAGGTCCACAGGAGGGACAAGCTCCAGCCACAGACAGCAAGGCCTACTAACACCAGAGATAACCTGATTGTGAAAGGCAAGCACAAGAACCCTACTAACAGAAACTAAGTCTACCTGGCAATATCAGAACCCAGTTCTTCCACCACAACAAGTCCTGGATATCGCAACACACCAGTAAAGCAAGAGTTGTATTTAAAATTACATATCATGATGATAATAGAGTACTTTAAGAAGAACATAAATAACTCCCTTAAGGAAATACAGAAAACAGGTAAGCAGGGAGAAGTTCTTAAAGAAATATAGGAAAACACAATCAAATAGGTGAAGAAACTGAAAAACAAAACATCCAGGATTTAAAAATGGAAGTTGAAACAATAAAGAAATCACAAAAGAAGACAACATTGGAGATAGAAAAACTACGAAAGAAATCAGGAGTCATAGATACAGGCATCACCAACAGAATACAAGAAATAGAAGAGAGGATCTCAGGTGCAGTAGATACCATAGAAAACATTGACACAACAGTCAAAGAAAATGCAACATGCAAAAATCTCCTAACCCAAACATCCAGGATATCCAGGACACAATGAAAAGACGAAACCTAGGGATACTAGGGATAGAAGAGAGCAAAGACGCCAAACTTAAAGGACCAGGAAATATCTTCAACAAAATTATAGAAGAAAACATACTAACCTAAAGAAAGAGAGGGGAATGAAATGTAAATAAAGAATATATATAATAAAAAAGGAAGAAAGGAAGCCAAAAAATAGTATCAATGGTCTAGTTAAAGGTACTTTTAATAGAGTATAGAAGTCTACCTTGACCATATATCAACAATTGATATATCTATATATATAAAAAAAGAAAGAGATACTCATGGACGTATAAGAAGCCTAAGGAACTCCAAATAGATTGGACCAGAAAAGAAATTCCTCCCATCACATAATAATCAAAACACCAAATGCACTAAACAAAGAAAGAGTGCTAAAAACACTAAGGGAAAAAGGTCAAGTAACATATGAAGGCTGACCTTTAAGAATTACACAAGATTTCTCACCAGAAACTATGAAAGCTAGAAGATCCTGGGAAGATGTCATACAGACCCTAAGAGAACACAAATGCCAACCCAGACTACTATACCCAGCAAAACTCTCAATTACCATAGATGGAGAAACCAAGATATTTCAGGACAAAGCCAAATTTAAACAATATCTTTCCAGAAATCCAGCACTTCAAAGAACAATAAACGGAAAACCCCAATACAAGGAGGGAAACTATACTCTAGGAAAAGCAAGAAAGTAATCTTCTATTAACAAACTAATAAGAATCCAGCCACATAAACATAAACCTACCTTTAACAACAATAATACCAAGAAGCAACAATCACTTTTCCTTAATATCTCTTAATATCAATGGGCTCAGTTTCCCAATAAAAAGACATTGGCTAACACACTGGATATGTAAACAGGACCCAACATTTTGCTGCATACAAGAAACCCACCTCAGTGACAAAGACAGACACTACCTTAAAATAAAAGACTGGAAATCAATTTTCTAAGCAAATGTTCCCAGGAAACAGGCTGACATAACCATTCTGATATCAAATAAAATCGACTTTCAACCTAAAGTTATCAAAAAAGATAAGGAAGGACGTTTTACATTCATCAAAGAAAAAGTATATCAAAAAAAAMCTCTCAATCCTTAATATCTACGCTCTAAAATGCAAGGGCACCCACATTTATAAAAGAAACTTTACTGAAGCTCAAAGCACACATTTCACCTCATACAATAATTGTGGGAAACTTCAATACCCCACTCTCATCAATCAACAGATCATGGAAAGAGAAACTAAACATAGAACAGTGCAACTTACAGAAGCTATGAACTAAATGCATTTAACAGATAGCTATAGAACATTTTATCCTAAAACAAACCTACTTTTAGCACCTCATGGTTCCTTCTCCAAAACTTACCATATAATGGGTCACAAAACAGGCCTCAATGGATACAAGAAGAATGAAATTATCTCATGTATCCTATGAGATCGTCATAGATTAAGTCTGATCTTCAATAACATCAAAAACAATAGAAAGTCCACATATACATGGAAGATGAGCAATGCTCTGCTCAATGATAAATTGGTCAAGGAAGAAATAAAGAAATAAAGGCTTTTTAGAATTTAATGAAACTGAAGCCACAATATAAACAAACCCATGGGACACAAAGCAGTCCTAAGAGGAAAACTCATAGCTCTGAGCACCTGCAAAAAGAAACTGGAGAGAACATACACTAGCAGCTTGACAGCACATCTGAACGCTCTAGAACAAAATAAGCAAATACACCCAAGAGAAGTAGACATCAGGAAATAATCAAACTCATGGTTAAAATCAACAATGTAGAAACAAAAAGAACTACACATAGAATTGACCAAACCAGGAGCTGGTTCAATGGGAAAATCAAAATGATAGATAAACCATTAGCCAGATTAAAAGGGGGGCGCAGAGACACTATCCAAATTAATAAAATCAGAAATTAAAAGAGAGACTTATCAACATAAACTGAGGAAATCCAAAAAAAAAAATCATAAGATCCACTAAAAAAAGTCTTTATACAACAAAACTGGAAAATCTGGATGAAATGGACAATTTCTTATACAGATACCAGGTACAAAAGTTAAATAAGAATTAGATAAATGATCTAAACAGCCCCAAAACCCCTATTGAAACAGGAGCAATCATCAATAGTCTCCCAACAATGAAAAGCCCAGGACCAGATGGGTTTAGTGCAGAGTTCTATCAGACTTTCAAAGAAGACCTTATACTAATACTTCCTAACTATTCCATAAAATAGAAACCGAAGGAACACTACCCAATTTGTTCTATGAAGGCACAATTACTCTGATACCTAAAACACACAAATACCCTACAAATAAGGAGAACTTCAGACCAATTTCCCTTATGAATACTGATGCAAAAATAGTCAATAAAATCCTTGCAAACCAAATCCAAGAACACTTCAAAACAATCATCCATCATGATCCAATAGGCTTCACCTAGTGATGCAGGGGTGGTTCAATATATGGAAATCCATCAATGTAATCCACTATATAAACAAACTCAAAGGAAAAAAAAACCCACATGATTATCTTACTAGATGCTGAAAAGGCATTTGACAAAATCCAACACACTTTCACGATAAAAATCTTGGAAAGAACAGAAATTCAAAGTCCATACCTAAACATAGTAAAAGCAAACCAGTAACCAACATCAAGCTAAATGGAGAGAAACTCAATTCAATCCCACTGAGATCAGGAACTAGACAAGGCAGTCCACCCTCTCCATACCTATTCAATTTAGTACTTGATGTCCTAGCCAAAGGAATTCGACAACAAAAAGAAGTCAAAGGGATACAAAACTGAAAGGAAGAAGTCAAAATATCACTACTTGCAGTTGATATGATAGTATAACTAAGTGACCCTTAAATTCCACCAGAGAACTGCTGAACCTGATAAACAACTTCAACACTGTGGCTGGATACAAAAATAACTCAAACAAATCAGTGGCCTTCCTATACTCAAAGGATAAACAGGCTGAGAAAGAAATTAAAAAACAATTCCCTCCAAAATAGTTACAAATAATATAAAATACTTTGGTGTGCTGTATCTAAACAAGTGAGAGACCTGTATGACAAGAACTTCAAGTCTCTGAAGAAAGAAATCTGAGATCTCAGAAGATGGAAATATCTCCCATGCTCATGGATTGGGAGGATTAATATAGTAAAAATGGCCATCTTGCCAAAAGNAATCTACAGATTCAATGCAATCCCCATCAAAATTCCAACTCAATTCTTCATAGAGATAAAAGAGCAATTTCCAAATTCATCTGGAATAACAAAAACCCCAGGATAGTGAAAACTATTCTCAACAATAAAAGAACTCCTAGAAGAATCACCATCCCTGACCTCAAGCAGTACTATAGAGTAATAGTGATAAAAACTGCATGGTATTGGTACAGTGACAGGCAGTAAGAATGGAATAGAATTTAAGAACCAGAAATGAACCCACACACCTATGGTCACTTGACCTTTGACAAAGGAGCAAAAACCATCCATTGGAAAAAACACAGCATTTTCAACAAATGGTGCTGGTACAACTGGCTGCTAACATGCAGAATAATACAAATTGATCCATTCTCATGTCCTTATACAAATATCAAGTCCAAGTGGATCAAGGACCTCCACATAAAACCAGACACATTGAAACTAAGAGAAAAGGAAGCAGGAAAGAGCCTAGAGCACATGGGCACAGGGGAAAATTTCCTGAAGAGAACACCAATAGCTTATGCTCTAAGATCAAGAATTGACAAATGGGACCTCATAAAATTACAAAGTAATATAAGGCAAAGGACATTGTCAACAGGACATAACTGCAACCAACATATTGAGAAAAGACCTTTACCAACCCTACACCTGACAGAGGGCTAATGTCTAATATATACAAAGAATTCAAGAAGTTAGACTGCAAAGAACCAAATAACCCTATTAAAAATGGTGTTCAGAGGTAAACAAAGTATTCTCAACTGAAGAATACTGAATGGCTGAGAAGCACCTAAAGAAATGTTCAACATCCTTAGTCATCAGGGAAATGCAAATCAAAACAACCCTGAGATTCACACAAGTCAGAAAGGCTAAGATCAAAACTCAGGTGATAGAGGGTACTGGTGAGGATGTGGAGAAAGAAGAATACTCCTCCACTGCTGGTGGGATTGCAAGCTGGTACAACCACTCTGGAAATCAGTTTGGCGATTCCTCAGAAAACTGGACATAGTACTGCCTGAGGACCTAGGTATACCACTTCTGGACATATACCCAGAAGATTCTCCAACATGTAATAAGGACATATGCTTCACTATGTTCATAGCAGCCTTATTTATAATAGCCAGAATCAGCTGTGCAGTGGTGGTGCATGCCTTTAATCCCAGCACTTGGGAGGCAGAGGCAGGCAGATTTCTGAGTTCGAGGCCAGCCTGGTCTACAAAGTGAGTTCAGGAGAGCCAGGGCTACACAGAGAAACCCTGTCTCAAAAAAAAAAAAAAACCTAAATAAATAAGTAAATAATAGCTAGAATTTGGAGAGAACCCAGATGTCCCTCAACTGAGAAATGGATACAGAAAATGTGGTATATTTAGGCATTGTTTTTACTCACTAGTAAAAACAATGAATTCATGAAATTCTTAGGCAAAAGTGTGGAACTAGAAAATATCATCCCCAGTGTTGTAGCACAATCACAAGAGAACACACATGGTATGCACTTACTGATAAGTGGACATTAGCCCAGAAACTTGTAATACCCAAGATATAAATCACAGACCAAATGAAGCTCAAGAAAAAGGTAGACCAAAGTATGGATGGATACTTTGGTCCTTCTGGAATGGGAAAAACACCCATGAGAGGAGATACAGAGACAAAGTGCGGGACAGAGACTAAAGGAAAGACCATCCAGAGACTGCCCCACCTGGGGTTCCAGCCCACATACAGTCACCAACCCAGACCTTATTGTGTATGCCAACAAGTGCTTGCTAACAGGAGCCTGATATAGCTGTCTCCTGAGAGGCTCTGCCAGTTCTTGACAAATACAGAGGTGGGTGCTCTCAGCCAACCCTTGGACTAAGCACAAGGTCCCCAATGGAGGAGCTACAGAAAGGACACAAGGAGCTGAAGGATCTTTCAGCCCCATAGGAGGAACAACAATATGAACCAACCAGTACCCACAGAACTTCCAGGGACAAAACTTCCAACCAAAGAGTACACATGGAGAGACCCATGGTTCCAGCTGCATATGTAGCATAGGATGGCCTTGTTGAACATCAAAGGGAGGAGAGGCCCCTGGTCGAGAGAAGGTTCAATGCTCCAGTAAAGGGAAATACCAGGACAGGGAAGAGGGAGTAGGAGGGTTGGTGAGCAGAGGAAGTGGGGATAGGATAAGGTGTTTTCAGAAGGGAAACCCAGAAAGGGGATAACATTGAAATGTAAATATAGAAAATATACAATAAAAATTTTTGTTAGGTGCTGTTTTCAATGATATTATGAAGAGCCAAGAAGAGCTCTGCTATTAAGAGTCAGAGTTAGCTTTAGTCTTGGAGGGTTGAGAACTGCCTAGGTTACAGTGCGCCTATTCTTCTCCTCCCACTATTGCATTTTAGTCAGGGACCATGTAAATCCCCAATAGTGGGAGGCTCCAGGATCTAAACATGGAAAATATGATAAAGCCTGATAAAGTCTGGTAAAACTTGCAAATTAGGAGTGTTGGACAATGTGGCCCACATCTAAATTCTCTGCTGAAGTGCCTTGTGTGGGAGGAACTGTAGAGAAAGTCAGGTGGTAGACAATTTCATTAGTATTTGATTGCAGCTCCTTCTACCCTGGAATGATATTGCTGCTACTCTTCTCCAGAACATATCACATAATATATAGCCCAGCAGGACATAGAATAGCTAATTAACCACAATTAAATTTCATGAATAAAAGTCACCAAATCCTCATTCTTTTGGACATGTTGAAATCTGGGTGCTAATTAGTATCCCTAAAATAGAAGCTCATAKAATGTGAGTCAAGGACCAGTTCTTTTTCTACTAACTGCCTCCCTAGTCAAACCATTGTTTTCAATCAATCACCAGATCCCCAAAAACTGTATCTCCTTAGAGTTGGCAAAATTATACTGCAGATAACCAAATGAAGAAGTTTCCTTAGGGTCAGGATAATGCATTATAAGGTAAAAGTACTAGCTGCTCAAGCATGATGATTTGAATTATATCTCTAGCAGGATATACACAAATAGCAGGAAATGAATATGTAATCCTCATTGTTCCTTGGCAAAATGACAGAGACAAAAGAATTTTCCATGATTCCTTCATGTACCAGAAACCTGTTTCAGAGGATGAAGGTAAACTGCACAGTACACATTATGGTTTCAACTGAAAACCCCCTTTGTGACACAGGACAGAATTTCCCTCTATACGTTTTCTTGGTGTTTTGAGCTGGCATTACTGCACAAGTGTTCTACCAATTGGCCACATCACCAGCCTGATTCCTCCATACCTTGTCCAAAAAAAAAAAAATGCTCAGAAGAGGTTTCCCCTCTCTCAGCCCTCAGTCAGTCATACCATCCACAGACAAGGCACTTTCTTCTTTTCAGTTTTATTAAGCTGAATTCCTCTCAGGAACAAACTGTCATTTCTGAGGCTTCCAAACTGCATTAGTTCAAGACATTGACCCTGACCTCTTCTCACTCTTTACTCTGTACCCTGTACTCCTAGACTAATGACCTAAAAGGACATAAGGGTTTTTGACAGAACTGTTTTCTCCTGAACCCACACTTTCAGCTTGTGAGGGTAGATCTGTTTTTTCCCATGTCCTAATGTTTACAAATGCCCTTGAAAAGTGAAGTAGTAAATGAAGGTTTGGGAAAGTACATGCATTAATGTCATTCGGAAACTTAAACATCTCAGTCTAATGAACATTGCAGTAAAAGCAACATTTTGAAACATCAAGAATTTCCGACTCATCCCAACAGAAAAATAGGACTGGAATGGTTTGCATTGTCTTCTAGCCACATCTTGATTGAGGGTCTACTACATAAATCACTGTCTTTAACTAACCTTAGAAACTACTAGTGCCCCAGAACCTGAAATGGTCAGAGTATCATCTGCCAGGCACTTCTAGCCTAGATCCTCTCTAACACTTCACTCAAAGCTTCTGCATTCATGGTGGGGTAGGCTGTGGGGTTTCTCCCAGAGATACTGACAAAAAGTATCAAGAGGTTCTCATGATAGTAGTTTGAACATAGACCCTGGGGCCACAAAGATCTCAAGGGGGAATGCTACAAGGAACCTGCCTATATTGCAGGTACCATTTTTGCACAATACTCTCAAAGATAAGTTTCATGGGCTTCCCAAATGTGAAATGATGCTGCCCAGCATACATCCTCAAGTTATTCAGTATATGCCAGATTTTCTCCTCACTGATACAGTTGTTCTGTATAAAGATGATATTGAGAATGATCAACAGTCCTGTCTTGGTTATGCCCTGAGCACAACGTAACATCCCAACATATATGCTACCCAGAGGGGTGACAAGGACATAGGAGTGGTCAACAGGATCCACTTCTATCATGACAATGCCAAAGATCAGCCTCATGCACTCACATACCTTACTGAAGTTCATAGAATACTACTCCTCATAATTCTCACAACCATAGCCAACACATCTGTCTCCCTGGCTAACTGATTACTATGATACTTGAGGGGCAGGAATCTCAACATTTCAGTTATCTTTGTATTTAATGTAGGCTCTGGGGGGGAAATAGGATTTTCCATGTCCTCCTTTTGCTTACCAGAGAGTCTTTCCAAGGTAATGTCCCTGCAATGGAACCCATAAAATTAGAAGAGACTTTCTGAGAACACTGGAAAGATATTTGTTTTCCTTCACCAGACACCTCCAATGGGATCAGGGCAGTGGCCTCTGCCTCCATTGCTTCAAGAATGGCAACTTGAACACTCTCCCCTTCCTACCCATGGGCCTGAAGGCTGTTCGGGAGATTGCAGCTCTGGTTGTTCTCAGCATGATCAATCCTGACTTTCTTGGGTAACAGCAGGCAGGAAAATGTGCAGTCACAGCAAGGAAGATTTACTAGTCTGAGGGAGAATGATAAAGGGTGATTAGATTCTGATAGCTTTTCACTTGGCAACTCTCAAATGCAATATGCCTGTTACCAGATTCAGCGTGGGTGATTCTCTATGGCCAAAAAATTCTGCCTTGAATGGTCCCCTTGTAAAGGAAAGAGACATTGCTTCTCAGGGTCTACCTCTCTTTTTGGCTGGCACAGAGTCTCAGAACAAATTTCTATGTGTTTATGGTGGAACAGAAATCAGGGAGGGTACCTTACAAATATTACACCTGTTCAGTAGTAACTGCATTGATAGCAGCAGCTCAATTTAGTTGTCCATTGATCCTAGGGTGGGAAAACAGCCTGATTATCACCTTTATAAATTGTAAAATTTAGAAACTTCTGTGTGATTTTTGTGTTCACCTTCATTAAGCCAAGGGACTATTTCTGTTGAGTCAGAGGGAAGAGAATGGGAAGGAAAAAATCCACCCAAAGTGCCTAGTCTTTTTTTATCCTCAGTGCTGAAAAAGGGGACTGAGAGACTATGATTCCCCTTGTGTTTGGCTGGTGAGACTCTCTGGGTTCACACTATTAGTACGGACATACATAATTCAATGTCTGAAGACATTTGCCAACTTGCTCTCATCAGACCCTTCAGCTTCCTTAGACTATTCTTCAAAAAAAGATAGGGAACTCAGACTAAGAGAACTGCTCAGGACAGTTTAGGTGACATATCAGGGAAGACTTTTTTATAACCCTGTCTGTGTTCTGGGCTGGAGTTTCCTTCAATCCTCCTTGGAGCTTCTTACTTGGAACTTAACCAAATCCTGGAACCAATGTACTTAAAAAAAGTCTCCAACTCATGTCAAGTTCCCACCTCCCATAAGATTTTAAAATTCTCAAAGGAAATGAGCTGGAGCTGGTGGCACATCTTTTCAACCTGTACGTGATCTCTAGTGATGTCCACATGATCTGTGATCATTTCAAATAAGAAAKTGCTTCCCTGAGTCTACTTAAAGCTTCTGCAACTTATCTGCCCTTCCTGAGATATCGCCTTTATATAACACCTTATCTCTCCCTATCACTCCCCACTTCCTAACTGATACTTCAAAACAGCAAAACACATAAATGACTCTGCTTGCTGACTCCAGGTCATAGCCAGTCTGTATAGTACCTTTTGATTTGGCTTCAGATATTTTTCCTTAGGGGAGGTCCATACATTTAATGCCTTTGCTCTCCATCTGGGGTTCTTTATGCTGACCTGTCAAGAGTAGGACCAAGATCAACACTTACTAACAAAATTTCTACCAAAGTCATGCAGCCTAAATGAAAGCATCCTCTGAATCCACCCATATTGGCTTCCCTAATGCACCAGCAAAAGAGCACATAGACTCTGTGTTCCATTCTAGATGGGGTCCCTCCATGCATTCAGTTATCACCATGGTTACTCCCCTGTATAGTGCTGGGCACCTTCCTATGGCAAACATCACTAGTTTCCTCCTGCACACTAAGGATAACTTCTCCTTCTGCAAGTCCACCTTCCTGATAGAGGAGACAGAAGTTAAATTGGAACTCATCTGGGCATACCTCCCATCTTGTGGATTCTGAAATTTTTCTTACTTACTTGTTACGAGGCTGCTGACCCTTAGGGACAACTTTCAGACCCAGGCCACTCTGATGCCCATTTTACCCTTGAACAGGAAATTTTTGGTCTACAGCTTTCACCAGAACCAGTTTTGACTTACAGCAGAACAGCTTTTATATGTATTCTACCATAGGTCCCCTTTCTCCCATTTGAGTGTCCTAGTGGCTTAACCTCAGAACAAAGACCTGCCTCCCTCGTACCCTGGAGTGTTACAGCTTAATAAAACAGACACCTTCAGAAGACCTTTGGTGAAATAACTCATGKACTTTACACCTTATGGATAGGCCCTTACAAACATTTGGGGGTGGGTTGGGATCTAGAGGCAGATGTTTTCTATTGGCTCAGTCTAAGATGTTAGGGATACATTATCTGCATGTGGAAGGAATTCAGGTTTTGTCCCTATATAACTGATTATCACAGTCCTCCCAATGCGGTGTCATGCTCACATGTTCCAGGATAGGAACTTGGTCATGAGTAGTTTTAAATGCTTTAAACGCCTACTGTTCTCAATTATGAGAATTGCCTGAGTTCCAGAAAATACTTGACTTTACCAGGTTTTCTGTCTGCCCTACTGCCCCACAATAGGGTGGACAATTAAAAATCCTTGCAATTTCAGCAGAGGAAGTGAAAGAGGCTCATCCTTCCATATACCACACCTATATAAGGAAGGGACCTTTGGGGCCCTGGAGACATTTCCTGAGTGTCTTTGATGAAACTGGTCCTTGACTCTCAGCAGAATGTGCTAAAAGAGGTGAGAGAATCTGGAGGATGGCATATATCCCTCTACAAGGTAGAAAGTAAGACAATTTCACTACTCTAGTTAGAATACCACTAAGTATCTCTCTCTCTCTCTCTCTCTCTCTCTCTCTCTCTCTCTCTCT
>BDUI01004268.1:89442-99543 GCA_002335545.1 Apodemus speciosus
CACACACACACACACACACACACACACACTTTCCCACCTATGGCAAATGAGATAACTGGTTCTAAGGCCATGACATGAGAATAGGAGAGCTGATCCTGCTACTTACAGTCTAAAACACTAAGGAAAGTGGCCGTGTACCTTGCTAGTGCAGCACACTGGAGCTATCCCTGTAGGTATGGGCATGGAGAACATAACAGCTGCATAGCTGGCTCTGCCCTTCACTGACTGCAGCATTGGGTGAGCTAGTCAGAGCAGTATTCCAGAGTTCTATCTGATGGTGTGGGTGCAAGAGAGTTAGAGGGATGACTAGCTCACCTACCACTCAAGCCCAAATCCAGGGTTTGAGTTGATCCATCTACTCCATTTATGAAATACTACAGCTGTGAAGGGGATGCTTCTACACATGCAAAGTCACAGGTTCTTTGCAACACAAGGCAAAAAAGAAAAAAGAAATCTGAGAGGAGTATGAGTTAGGATCCAGTTTTGATACTGTAGCAGAAGCCAGAGGCCTCAGACCAGACCAATAATTCCTTATGATAAACATCTGCAAGTAAAGACATATAGATGGTAGGATACACTGTCATGCACTATAGCTACTATTATGGGATTTTCATTGGAAGGGGGAGGTTGCAAGGTAAGAGGATGAGTATGAAGGGACAGAAGATGTGTGAGATTGTGGTGTATGATGTGAAATTCACAAAGAATCAATAAAAACCTAAATAAAAATTGTATTGCATAATCTAAAAAGCCATGCCTTTACCTGGATCATTAAAATAAAAATTTCAAATTTAAATATATACATTGTTAGATAAAATTTTATTTGGCCCATTTGAACAACAAAAAGAGGTTTGCTCAGAATGTCAGTATAGAGAATAGCACCTCCTGGTAATAAATTTTGATAAGTGCCTTCCCATCAAACAGGTCAATTTATCCATTGTTGCTTTTATGTAGTTTAATAGACAGCAAGGCAATGCAGTACATATGTGTGCCAGGGAATACCAGCCGGTTTAGTTGTCAATCTAAATTCTTCCACTTATTTCCATATTCTAAGGCTTTCTATAAATGCATAGAGACCCTTTATTAGAGGGTCTTTTCATTACTCAGGCGTTACATGACTGAGTTCAACCATCTCCTTTTCATTTCCATTTTTCAGTTTTGCAAATATCCTAAAGATAATAAATATATTTTGGTGGCCCAATGTTGTAAAAGGTGTTAAACTAGTGCTCTTAAACAATATTGAAAATGACATTTTTATTAAGTTGGCATGAACCATGTTTCTAAATCGCTTTTAATATGATAATGTCTGCAGTTTACTAGGCCATAAGTGCAGTTTGGCAGTGGAGCACACATGAATATTTCATCCAGCAAAGGCCATGATTCTATAATTATAATTAGACCTGTTTCAACAGAAGCAGACAGATGCTTGTGTTCCTAAACAAATGTCTGAAAGTAATAGTGGCTGAATAATGGCCTGGGGTAAAGCTGAGGTACATGTTAACTTTAAAAAGCCACTTTTAGATACACAAAAAGCTAAAAATGAAATATTACTATCAGCCATATCTATTAGTTAGACAACGTTACTTCCCTAGACTCTGTGTGTTCTATGTGTAGGCAGACCAATTATTTAATTACAACATATAATAATTTCTGCTACTTTTTGAAATGTTATCTTATGAAATGTACTAGATGTCATGTCACCAAGCTAAAAAAATAATTCAAATAAATATAAAGTGAGTAAAAATATTATCTATCTGTATTTGTAATACTGCTGAATATTTAACAATCTAAAAGTTTTATAGTCCCTCTAAACAATATTGGCTACCAAGAAGTGGATTCCATTCTTTGACAGTTCCATGATAATTTTGCATTGCTTTGCCTGATGTGAATTTTGATGAAGACAGAAAACAACTATGAACACACCCAAAATAGATCAAAATACAACTGCAGCATAAGGTCAGCAAGATTTTATATTATGGAGATGGGTTTAAGAGCACACTCCCATAATTTCATAAGTTAGGACATGGAAGAAAGATTTGGAATTCCAGGCCATCAGTAAAATTTGAGATTAGCCTGTGTTGTAGAAAATTGTATTAAGAAAATAAAACAAAACAAAAACATATATGTGAAAGCATACAAACTATTTCACATTGTTTCTATATGACAAAATCTATAAAACATCTATAAAGTATCTTTGAAAATATCTTAGGATATTAAATAAGAAAATTAGACATTAATACCACTTTCATTTTACAGATGTACAATATGCTCTACATGTTCATAGCAGCCTTATTTGTAATAGCCAGAAGCTGGAAACAAGCCAGTTGTTCCTCAACTGAAGAATGGATATAGAAAATATGGTTCATTTACACAATGAAATACTATTTAGCTGTTAAAAATGAGAACATCATGAATTTTGCAGAAAAATTGATGAAACTAGAAAATATCATCCTGAGTGAGGTGAGTCAGACTCCAAAGGACATGCATGGTATGTACTCACTGATAAGTGGACATTAGCCAAAAGCTACAGAATACCCATGATATAGACCTTATGAAGCTTAACAAGAAGGAAGGCCCAAATGTGGATACTTCAATCCCACTTAAAAGGGAGAACAAAATAGTCTCAGGAGGCAGAGGGAGGGAAGGACATTGGGAAAGGGGAGGGTAAAGGGACACAGGATCAGGTAAAGGGGGGAAGACAAGAGAGAAGCCCAGAGAGCCTGGAGAATGAATGGAAATATGCTGGGGGTGGGGCATTGGGGAGAACTTTTGGGGGGCTCTGAGGATTCAATGGGGATGACCTTAGCTGAAATGCATAACAACAGTGAGATAGAACTTGAAGAGGCTGCCTCTTGTAGATGGACATGGCTACCAGATAAGCCATGGGCCATCCACCCATCTTCAAAATTTTTGACCCAGGATTGTTCCTGTCTAAAGGAAATACAAGGACAAAAATGAAGCAGAGACTGAAAGAAGGGCTATACAGTAACCAGCCCAACTTGAGATCCATCCCATGTACCAAACTCTACCACTATTACTGATACTATGTTGTACTTGCATATGGGAGCCTGGCATGGCTGTCCTCTGAGAGGCAGTACCAGCAGCTGAAACATAGTAAATACACCCAACCATTGGTCAGGGTCCCCTATAGAAGAGTTAGGGAAGGACTGAAGGATCTGAAGAGGATGACAACCACACAGGAAAACCAACTGTGTCAACTAACTCAGACCCCTGGGAGCACCAAGAGACGAAGCCATGAGCCAAAGAGCATATATGGGCTGGTCCATGGTACTGGACCCAGTGGGAGAGGATGAGCCTAATCCTATAAAAAATTGAAGTCCCGGGGAAGAGAAATGTTGGAGGTATTGAGGGAGTGGTGGGTAGGTGAATGAGTACTTTCTCAGAAGCAAAAGGGAGGGAATTGGGATGAATAACTCAGGGAAAGAGGACCAACAAAGGTGGCAACATTTAGAATGTAAATAAAAGTAATATACTAACAAAGAAAATGTAAACTTTTTAATGTATTTCAATCACTTAGGTGTATACTTATGAGTTTAAATTGGTAGCTGGATGCAAAAGTATAGATTCAAGAACAAAATGATGCTGTTTCAGACCACTATGTTTATGCTTTCAGAGTTTGTACCATGCTTTGCCAGAGGAATATGACATGAATAAAGCTGATATTTTAGGGAATTTTATTAAAATGTATTTATATTTGAATGTTGTAAAGTAGTTTCTTGGTAGATTTTTTCCTTCATACTGGTTTAAGTTGTTTAGCTTTTAATTCCTTAAAACTTACTACATATTCCCTTTGCATTTTTGTTTATACTCTCCTGTAATCACAGCACTTCTTACCTCCTTTGCAAATTTGTTTTCCTCAGGATAAAAAAGAAACTTGCCATAGAAGCTACAGCATGCATTGCCTAAGCAAAAATTATGCTTTTAAATTATACCTGCACATCTAGAGTTTTCTTTGAACATCCAATTCAACTTGTAGTCTTGAAGTTTCTTAACAAAACTAGACTTCCATTTTTTTCTGTAAATTACATATTCAAGGAAAAATATTTTGGAAACTAATTTCAATAACTCAATATACTTTTAGATTAAATTCTATACATTTTCTTCACAGAGTGAAACTGAACTAAATATGATTTTGGACTTTGGAATTATATAAAAATAAACTCTAACCTAAAATAATTAATTTTCATGAAATCTTCTAATATCTCCGATTATATCACTATATATCTCCATCTGTCAAAATAATNTTTTCATGAAATCTTCTAATATCTCCGATTATATCACTATATATCTCCATCTGTCAAAATAATATCTTTTCTATCTGTTTAATATATTTTATCCACCTTATCATATATGTAACTCAACTTTTATTGCAAAGTATGCTAGACTACAATTTCTTGAAGAAAACATAAAACATATAGAGTGTTATAGCTATTCATTATTATTCAAATAAAAGTATAAAAAGTCAGTCAACAAACTATAATGGTAGAAAATCTGCAAACAGTCCATGCACCATCTCCCATTAACTTCACTGGGAGTTATTTGTAAAAGTTGATTGCAGGAGCACTTCTCCTGAATATACACTTTAATCTTGTCACTCTCCATTGAAATGTGGTCACCTCTGGGTTTGAAGCCAGAAGCTATTTGAAAGCATAATACAACACTCAACAAGTTTAGAATAGAAAATGAGTCTCTTGCTACTCAAAATAACAGGAGGAATGTGTTTACTTAGTTATAATTATTTTCATAAATGTACCCAATATTATCAATGACCTTTGGACATGTTTACAAAATTTACAGAAATTTTCAAATATGATTCAACAAAATGAATGGAGAAAGTCAGAGGAAAAATGAATGATGCCCTTTATAGGTAAGCTCATTTGTAAATACGTAAGTTCCTAATGGGATAATTGCCTCATTACTTTCCTGATGAAGCCAGACAATTTGTAAAAACACTAAGAAAATGTTTTAAAATGCTTATCAAATGAGAAAGAAATATATATATTCTAACTGATTCTTGAAAGAATTGGTAGCACTCACAAAATTCACTAGATATAATCATTAAGGATATATTTGACAACAACTCAAATCATTTTCTCAGGTTGTCTAAACAATTTGTGAAATTCCTTTTAACAAGTTAATGCCATGCTTCTTCAAACATCAGTCTTCATGCAGTTCTCAGTTTTTATCATGTACTTGCAGCTCATAGAAAATGAACCCAATAACCATGTGTGAAAGGTCTGCCTTCTATGTCTTCCACATCTTGGGGTCACTTTCTAGCTCTATTTTCTGAAGATTTTTATTGTACTAATTCACTTCAGTGCTAGCCATAATACCTTTCCCCGATATTTAAAAAAAAAAAAAGTCATTTCAGTGGTAATCATTTAGAACAGATTAATAAATGCAAGATAGAAAAGAGATATACAACTACTCTTTAGGTGGGGTWAAATGGATATTTTATTTATTTACATTTCAAATATACCCTTTCCCAATTTTCCCCACAGAAAGCCCCTTTTCCATTCCCCCCTCCCCTGCTTCTATGAGGGTTTTTCCCTACCCACCTGCTCACTCAGGTCTTCCTGGTCTCGCATTCCCCTATACTGGGGCATCAAACCTTCACAGGACCAAGGGCCTCTTCTTTCATTGATGTCTGACAAGGCCATCCTTTGCTACGTACAAGGCTGGAGCCATGGGTCCTTCCATGTGTACTCCTTGGTTGCTGGTTTAGACGCTGAGAGCTCTGGTTGGTTACTATTGTTGTTCTTCCAAAGGGTTGCAAACCCCTTCAGTTCCTTCAGTCCTTTCTCTAACTCCTCCACTGGGAACCCCCTAATCAGTTCAATGGTTGGCTACTCTTTAATTATATGGCTCAAAGAAGTTTTAAGTAAAATATGACTGTTAAGTGTTCCTCATTTGAGAATTTCCTATAAAATGTGTTTCATGATTTAGTGAGATACAATTCGCATAACATAAAGTTAACCATTCACTATTTGAAGTCATACTTTTATTTCAGTGGTATTTAATACAATCTTAATTTGGTAGAGCTGCTTCTCTTTCTACAAATGCTTTTTATCATTATACTCAAAATAAAGGCTGTATCCATTACCTTGGTCTGCTTCCTTCTTCTGTGTTAAAGACCATTTCCAAAAGCAACTTTGGGAGTAAAGGTATATTTGATGTTTCATCACAATTCATCACTGAGGGAAGTCAGGGTAGGAACTCAAGTTAGAACCTGAAGGCAGAGTCTAAAAGCATGGAAGGATGTTATTTGATCCTCATGGCTTTCTCAGCCTGCATTCCTATATACCCCAGGAACACCTGTGCAGGTGTGTACCCTCCCACATGTTCAACAGTTAAAATGCTCTATTGGCTGGCCTATAGGGCAATATTATGGAAGCATTTTCTTAAATGTTCTTTCTTCTTGAACTCATCACACTATATTCCACAGTACAGAATCCATAATTGACATTCTGTCACCATAGAGTTGCTTGTTCTGGATATTCCTGCAACTGTAACCAAAAATTATGTGGATTTTTGGTTTTGACTTTAATATCTAGCATAAGTCTGTAAGTTTTCTTCATGTTACAGAACGAGTTAGAATTTTTTAGATGTACAACGTTTTAGTCCATATATCAGTGAAGGGGCATTTGAAATGTCTAAATTTTGGTTGCTATGAATACTGTTACTAAAAATTTTATCAACAAACTTTTGTGTGAATATATTTTTTATCAAGGCTCTAGATTGAGTATCTAAGAGTGAGATTGCTGATTTTATAGTAATTCCATATTTAGCTTAATTAGAAATTATCACATTATTTAGGTTAAAATTTCTCCATATATTCATATCTGTTATTTTGTTTCTAAGTTATGATTTTATTGATGATAGTGGTAGTGATGATGATAGTTATGATGATGATGATGATGATGATGATGATCATGATCATCATGATCATGATCGACATCTTAGTGTGTATTAAGTTGTAAATCTCTTATATATGCCAGTTATTAGATCCTCATAAAATTTAATAAAACAAATATTTTTGCTTTATTTAAGATGTAATTTCAAGTTCTTGATGTTGCCCATTGATAGTTTAATTTACTTACAAAATGTTCTTCTTTAAATTTTTACAGTCATTTTTGTACCCCAAACACTGATATAAATTTTACTTTTGTAGTAACTTTTATTGGTTTCTTTCATAAGCATGTCTATTATTGTATACCACTATTGTCTACACTCATCTGACAGATGGCCATACTTCTGCCAAAGTTAAGTTAGAATAAAAATGAGCAAAACTAAGTTACTTGAGTTTCTTTATCATTCTGTTTTAATTAAATGGGTGACAGTTGCTCTGCATAAAATTGGTCTAAAATTAGACAAAATCAGATTATTATTTTACTTCTTTATAAATGGATACTCTTTCAATTCATGTTAACTTTACCCATACTTTATGTCATAAGAACTTCATTTATAAGTCTGTTTAGAAAATAAATTACCATTGTTTCATATCAATTTTGCAAATTATGTGTTTCCTTGCCTTGCATTTTAATATTTTCTCTCCAACAGATATTCTTTAACTATGTGTGCTTTTTAAGGATTTGAACATTGCCTCATGTCATCTACTATTTAATAATTCTCACAGACTCTTTAGCAGTCTTTAGACTTCATTTAGACTATAATAAGAACATAAGTGATTTATTTTTTATCTTTTGGTGTTCTCAAAATGTCCTCACTGATCGAGAAATTTAAAATGCCCTATTTGTGATAGGCAGAAACTGAAAACAACCCAGATGTCCCACAATAGAAGAATGGATAGAGAAAATGTGGTTCATTTACACAATGGAGTATTATTCAGCTATTAAGAATGAGGACATCATGAATTTTGTAGGCAAATGGATAGAACTAGAAAATATCATCCTGAGTGAAATAACTCAAACCCAAAAGGACATGCATGGTATGTATTCACTAATAAGTGGATATTAGCCAATAAAAATACAGAATAATCAGGATAGAAGGTTAAACAGCTAAGGGCCCAAGTGAGGATGCCTCAGTCCCACTTGGGGAGGAGAACAAAGAAATCATGGCTTCGGAAGCAGAGTGAGGAAGGGACCTGAGTGGGAGAGGAAACTGGGAGGGGAAAAGGGGAACATGATCAGGTATTACAGGGGCAGTACTGAAACCCCGAAGGCCAGGAGAAAGAATCAAAACAGGCAACCATTGGAGGTAGGAGGTTGGGGAAACCTCCAGAATGTACCAGAGACCTGGGAGGTGAGACACTCTCACGACTCATGTCCTACTATGTGGAGAGTGAACTTGTACAGTCTACCTCCAGTAGAAAGGCAGAGCATCAAGTGGAGGGATGGGGTTGCAATCCCACAGTCAAAAACTCTGACCCATGATTGTTCCTGTCTGAAGGAATTGCAGGGACAAAAATGGAGAAGAGCCTGAGGGAAAGGAGTTCCAGCAATAAGCCCAAATTGGGATTCAGCTTAAGTGGAGACCCCAAAGCCTGACGCTATTACTGAGGGTATGGTGTGCTTACAGAGAGGAGCCTATCATGACTGCCAAATAAGACCCAATAAGTAGCTGAATGAGTCAAATGCAGATATTTACACCTAACCAATGGACAGAAGCTGAGGAGGAGGGCAAACCCATAGGAAGACCAACAGTCTCCACTAACCTAGACCCCTGAGATCTCTCAGACACTGAGCCACAAACCAGGCAATATATACCAGCTATTTTTATTATTTTGAGTATTGATCTATTAACATAAAATATCTCTCCATTTTTAATGTTTTCTCTGACCTTTCCTCATATTGTTCTGTGTCCATTTCTCAYTCATGTTTTCTCATGCCAAAATATAATTACTATGTATTTTCCTGTGAAATTATTAAACTCACACATTAGTTTTTAAAACTGTTTTACTTCTTTTTATTTTATTTTATGTGTATAAGTGTTTTATTTGCATGCAGGTCTATGTACCATATGTATGCCTGGTGTCCATGGAAGCCAGAAAAGGCCATCAGATCTAGGACTGGAGATATAGAAAGCTGTAAGACACAATGTGGGTGCTGTAAATCAAACCTTGGTCCCCTAAAAGAGAAGCTACTACTCTTAAAGGTTGATCCCTATTTCTGATCCTCAAATGTTAGTTTTTAAAATATTTATGAAAAAAATTAGAATTTTTTACATTGTCAAGACACATAGGGTCAGTTTTATTTATCTCTTCATTATATATTTGTAATAGTTTCTCAACTTCTGTTTTGCATAGCCTCCTGCTCCTCCTCTGTAATGTTCTATGAGTCTTGAGGTAAGAGTAATATAAATGTGCTCTTTAGGTGTGAGGACTCCAGTGTCATTAATTCTTTACAGATTGATCGGTTGTTTCTGTATTACCTACCATCTGTTTCAAAAACAAGCCTATTTGATGAAGGTTGAGAGCAGACTTATATATGAGTATAAAGATGAGTATTTAGAAGCCATTTGATACTATGCTCATTTAACAGTTGTGCTTCTGTTATTTATATAGCCTTAGTAAAGGAAATTGTCTAGGATTCCTCAACAGAATGAATGGATATATAAATTAYGATAAGTAGATATAACTCAGTATTTTTTAATATAAAGAAATAAACTAATTCATACAATAGCAGTGGTGAATCTCAAATGCTATATGTTTTATAAGGAAAGAAAGAAAAGGGGTAATCTATATCATCTCATTTTGATAATATCTTAAACAAGAATATTATATGACAAGACCTCATMTCAAATTAGGTGATATCACAAATTTCAGAGGATGAAAGAAGTTTATAAAAAATAAAATTATTTAAAATCTCATTTCAATTAAGATTAAATGTTTAACATGCTTGTATGAGTAACAAGCATAGTTACATGTACTCTAAATAGATAGAATGCTACCAAAATCATACATTAATAAAAGTAAGTTCCCAAAATATATGACTTTTTAAATCATGTAATGATTTAATGCTAAAAAAACATTGATATTTTTTCATCATTATGTTTGAGCTTCTCAAACTGGTCATGACAAACATGAAATATTTTTTTATTTAAAAGCTGTAACAATTATACATA
>BDUI01004269.1:43687-55440 GCA_002335545.1 Apodemus speciosus
AAAGACGAGGGAACAGGTAGAGAGGGTGACTGGGCAAGTGAAGTCAGGAGATGTACACTGGAGTTGGAATCTACAGGATGAGATGGTCCCGTAGAAAAGGCATGCTGAGGCAGAAGAGACAAACCCTGAGGTTCCCGGCACAAAGATCACACATCAAGGCAGACTCCTACACGGTGAGGAAATAGAGCTTACTGTGACTCCCTGGAGCTTACAACCAGGAGATCCCAAGTCTCTTTAGAGTCTAATGTGTTCTGTACCAGTCACAGGGTCCTCTCTTCCAACAGGCTTCTAAGCAAAACGTGTGTGTGTGTGTGTGTGTGTGTGTGTGTGTGTGTGTGTGTGTGTCTACATATTGATGAGCCCAGAATTTCAATAGGCCTTACCCAAAGCGAAAACCCCAAACTAAACTAAATGTCTCCGCAATAAATTGGTAGTGTCACGGGGAGAGCAGAAGGTACTCGATCTATCCAGATTTCTCTGTGGTACATCAAACCATGGCTACAGACACCAGAGAGCAGAGCAGAGGAGCAACATAAGGGAAGCTTCTATGGTGCCAAAGAAGGTCAGAAAGAGGCTGGTGTGATGCCAGAGCAGGAATGGACCAGCATGCCGGAAGCCTCCTTAGCTCATCCCAATCCCTCTTCTCACTGGACCTGAACCAAGCTGCGCTTATAGCCAGGGTGTTTGTAAAAGGTCACAGCAAGTAAGGTAACGTGTCGACCTGAGGTAGAGAAGGAACAGGAAGTATAGCATATGTGTGTGACGTCACATAAGGTTTCAGACACACAGTACGTCAGATGTGGAAGCCAATACCACATTGCTCCTCAAAGCAGCTAGGGTCCTTCCTCAGAAGAGCAACCCCACGTCTCTCTCTCTCATATACCTACACCATGCACACTGATTCATGGATGAGAGAAAACATGTGCTGATGTCACAAGTCCTTCCCTGGACATTGCACCTAAGAATCTCACCAGCCGAGTGATCTCTAATTCTGACTATTTGGAGCCTTTAAGTCTTGGAAAACTTGGTGTGCAAGTAAAAACAGCTATCAAAGAGCTCTTAATTTAACATTATCTATCAAAATCATGGGGAAAACTTGTTATATGCATTAACTTAAGTGAATCTTGCAGCACCCATCTGAGATAGAGCCTTCCTTAAAGCACAGTCAAACACGAAAGGTCCTGAAAGACTCCATAGGGAGGCTGGGACTTAAACCTGTAAGGGTCTAATGCCAGCATCCCTTTATGGACCCCAAGCTGTAGAGGTCTATTGAATCAGTGGTACCCAGAGCGAACTCTCCTTGGTGATGGAGCTTAGGAGGTACCAGCAACCTGACAGTAGCAAAGACCCTAGATCTTGAACAGAACTTAACTGCCCACTCAAAACCAGTTTCCAGTCTTCATTACACTCAGTGTGGAAGAGTTTCACCAAAGGTATTCCAGCCTGGTGGAGGGCAGGAATATGGATGAAAGAAAGCTTGAAGAAATTGATCTTCCTCTAAATCCCAACATGGCCAAAGCAATTAATGTGCCTTGACCAAAGAGAAGGTGGATGCTAAGATAGGTGGCCAGTGTCACTCCCAACATAATAGCTTTCTTCGAGACTGGCTCCCTCTAAGTCATCTGTTTAGGACAATGTCTCAGTCTTCAAATGAAAAATCGCCTGTCTTCTGATATGCATGTCAAGAAGGGGAAAAGGGCTAGGATGAGCTGAGCCCAGCAGAAAATGGGAGGCATGACAAAGGGGCTATTTTTGTTATGCTCCAAGCTAGGAGAACAACAGAAACACGTGGGTCTCGAGGCTGGAGAACATGGTTGGAAGCTACAGGGTGACAGCCAGTGGGATTGCTTAGTACACATTGTTCATTTGTGTTCATCAAGAAGAAGAACTGAACGTCTTCCACAGAGGGCACAGGGGACACCGGTGACAGGGAATTGAGGTTCAAACTATATGCCTCAGTAGTCAGAGATTCTGCCCTCTCTAAATAAGTCCAGGGCTCCTGGCCCTGATAAATTAAACCCCAGACTTCTCAGGGCAGGAACTCTGTAGCAAGCAGCCAAAGAAAGCTTCAGTGAAACTCTGAAAAGTTCTGAAGAGCATTTGAAAAGAAACAAAAACTCAAAATTCTGCCAATCACCAGCCAGTAAGTACCATACCAAACCCAGGCAAAGTTCCCAGATGTATTGTTCAGAAGCAGGGCTAGAGATGTGATAGCACACACCAGTCAGAAAATGCTGAAGAGAATGAGGCAAGAAGATCATGAGTTCAAGACTCTCTGGAACTAGACCCTGGGCTGGAAATATAGCCCAACTGGTAGACTTCTTGCCTACATTTCACGAAGTCCTGGTTAGCTCCCCGGCACTGCATAAACAAAGAACAGTGGTGCTTGTCTGCAATCCCAGCACTCAGGAGGTGAAGGCAAATGGATCAGTTGTTCAAGATCATCCTTGGCTATGTAGTGAGTTCAAAGCCAGCCTTGGCTACAGGAAACACTGTCTTTAAAAAGATAATTTAAGATAGATAGACAGGCAGACAGACAGACAGACAGACAGACAGACAGACAGACAGACAGACAGACAGACAGACAGGAAAAGGAAGGGCAGAGAAGGGGAAAGGAAGAGAAGTTGTTTCAGGAGCCTTCAACCACCTGCCAGGACTGGAGGCACAGCAGACTGACTACTCAGCTCACGTGGCTATCTGGTGGCATTTGGCATTTCATCCTTGTGACCGCAGAACTGAGGCCTTTTAGTTGGTTCTGGTGAAAAGGCTGTGGTCAGTACCTAGAGATCACAGCTGTCCCTTCAGACATCAATTCCCCAGCATGTCACTCACTTCCGCAGTCCACCACAGAGACCCTAAGAAGCTAGTCAGCTGGTGAAGCTCAGGCTGAGATGCCCCAGTCATACAAGTCCCTGTCGGAGCACCTAGGTTTCGCTCACATGCAAACGGAGAGGACTACTCGAGGCACTAGGCTGTGCGGGATGCAGGGGCATGAGCACTAGGCYGTGCGGGTCACCGGGGTATGAGTGCTGGCACTAGGCTGAGCAGGTCACAGGGATACCCTAAATACCTGCCCGTGACATCACCCCAGCAAGTCCCTTGTATTCTCATTCCTTATCCACAAAATGGAAGCTGCTAAGGGCATAGCTCCATTTCGGACACAGGTAACTTACGAGCTCTGATTTGGGTAGAACCAGAGCTTGGCCTTGTCTGAGGAACGGCACTTGACCCTGATAAAACCYGGCTAAGAAGGCTTAAAGTTAAGCTGGACGAATTCAAAGAACCCTCCAACCATCACCAACACCATAGAACTTTCACGCTTAGAAGCAGAATTCACTCGGTAGCCACTCACTTCCTGTCCTTTCTAGACTTCCACATGGAGCAGACATTCCTTGTGCTTCTACTTGGGGACCAGGTCAGTGACTCTCAAACTTTAGCACTAAGAAGTCTTCTGTAGAGTGTGTTAGAAAATGTTTTACTGGATTGTCTGTAGGTGATTACACCTCTCTCTCTCTCTCTCTCTCTTTCTCTCTCTTTCTCTCTCTTTCTCTCTCTGACTCTCTGACTCTCTGTCTCTCATTCCCAACACCCCAAACACATCTGTGAGTGTCTCTCTCTCTAACTCTCTGTCTCTCTCAGTCTCTCTCTGTCTCTCTCCCAACCCCCCAAATGCGTGTGTGTGTGTGTGTGTGTGTGTGTGTGTGTGTGTGTTACATTGATGCTGGGGATTCCAACTCAAGTCTTAGGACTTGTCAGCACTGTGACCAGCTGAACCATCACGCAACCCTCATTTTTAATTCAGTACTTAATTTAACACACTTAATTCATCGAGACAAATCCCATATGCAGTCATAATCCACGGCACCACCATAGGTTTCCAAACATCATTCAAAGCTGTGATGCAATGCTTGGTGCTTAACTGTTTAAGAAACACAACCGTTATGTCCCATGTGAAAACGGGGGATGGTAAGAGGTGGTTCGAAAAATTAATTCATTTCTAATTCTTCCAAAGAGGGTCTAAGTCTACCTTTCTCTTCTGAATTCACACTTCAGTGACTAAAATGCGAAGGGCGCTGCTCACATTCTGAATAGCATGCTGCCGAAAGCAGATGCCACTGAGGCTTTAGAAGAAAGCAATTATGCCCAGGCGATCAATAAAATGAACTGTAACGATTAATCCTCCATAATCCATCTTCTTCCTGTAAAGGACTGCATTGGAGTTTCTTAGCAGCATTTCCACATATCACAGTCATCTTCATCTAAGACAGAAACGCCAAATATAAAATGGTGATAGTCATTTAGAATCAAACGCTCTTATCTGAGACGTACACATTCCCTGTGTATTTTGATCGAGAGGGAAAAGGGAAGGAGATCTAACAAAGGCAACCGGTGTCCTGCACCATGGTCAGCAAGGCCCCTGCGCTGGATCACGGACACCTCTCAAAGCCCCGCCAGGTGACGGGCATGGTCAACTGTGTCAGAGAGGAAGAAACAGAAATGTAAAAGAGGCCCAGGGGTTTGGTTTGTCAGTGACCATACACAAACTATACACCCTTCCTAAGCTCAAACTCCTGGCTACACCTTCAAAATGGGGACCCCTCCCGAACACTGAGCACATCCCTGCATTGTGAAATCCGCACGTCAATCATTTGCTCAATAGACGTTTTCTGTGTACAGAACCCCACCATCCACTACATGGATTTTAAAATTAACCAGAGCACCAATAAAGAGGAGAGACACGTGGCTACAAGTTTGCATGAGATCTCGCATGAGGGGAGGACCTCAGTTCAGTACCTCCAAAAAGACAGAGCAGGAAGACGACGTGAACCGAGCGCTCCAGGACCAGGGCACAGGGCCGTTCATGTCCGCAGGTTGCAGCTGCCTGGGCCCAAAGGCCTTATTAGTAGTAACACAATTTTACCCGTGCAGTCGGCTCTGGTGCCCAGATCATCAGCCCAAGTGCTGTGAAATCATTTCAATTCTCCGCGCCGCTCCTCTGGGGGCCTCGCGCCCCTCCCGTCAGCACTCTCGGATCAATGTCTCATCCACCACGTTTGAGAGGATCGCTGATCCTTCTCATCCATTCTTTGGATCCGGGCTCACAGAACGTTTCCCGCACCCTTTATCCTAATTCACCTGAAATCATCAGTGCGCACAGGGAGGAACCCCGTCCATCCTTTCCCCCATCTGTTTCCCACTTCCTAGAACATTAAAGAGACGCTCACTCCTAAGGGGMAGAAGAGCCAATTTTGCTTTTTCTAAACCCGCGTTGGTCCCTTTAATCATAAAACAACATGGAAAAAAAAAAAAAAAAAACCTCAAACCAAAATATCCTTTTACTCTGACCAGTCCCATTGAATCGGGGGTTTTCTATTTGCTTACAGAGTAGTGGTACATCAAAAGCCAAAGGGTTGGGGCGAGAAGAGGGAAAGGCGTGATTAAAAGCCTGCCACAGCCCAAGGACACAAGCAGAGTGTTAGCCGCTAGACCTAACTACTGCCCGATAATTAAATGCAAAACAGTGAGGAGCAGGAATGTAAAACAGGATGAACAAAACTATGTATCCCCACCCCACCCCCCATAAAATCTCCCTCCACCCCAGCCTGCTGCAGAGCCCTACTCAAACCCTAGGACCAGATGAGCATGCTACCAGCGCGCTGTTAATCAACACTTCCCCTGTCTGCAAGACCCTCCGCATTCAAAGAGAATTAATCACGGGTTCAGCTGCAGCTTGCCAGGCCCGAGGAGCAGCTGGCTGCAATTCAAGCGCTCCAGGATCCACGGCTGGTCTTTTAAACCCCAAGAGGTCAAATTGAGTTTTCCTTCTGGGATGGCCCGAACATGGGGACGCCCGGAGAACCTCTACGGGATTTCAGAAAACCAGCGGAGAATAAGAAAGACGAAGAAAGCGTGTAGGTGGGCGTTGAACCATCTGTGGACCCTACTGTGGGATGCACGGTGTTTCCCCAGGTCCTAGGAAACGGGGAGAGTGGAGACTGGAGACACTACGAGTGGGACCTCTTTCCTCCAAAGCCAGTGTACACTCCAAGAGCTGAACTCTGAGAGGGGTGGGTACTTCGGATCTGTCACTCCCGAGGGATGAACAAAGGAAGACTTTCAGATATCTTTCACTTAATAGCACTAACCCCACTGATTATAGCAACAGCCAAAATTGATAGTATACACAATGACCACCTGCATATAATAAGAGATTTCTGCACCCAACATTGCGCTATAGGATGCTCTCCCCCCCCTAAAGCCCCTCCCACCTTATTCCTACCTGACCGTACCTCCGCCTGTGGATGGGGACTGACATAAGAGCTCCCTTGTCTGCCAAGGGCTGCAGGGACTGAAGCCAGCATGTAAATCCAGGCGGGCCTCTCCAGAGCCAGTTTTCTGAAGGCTACCTCCTCCTGCCCCCTTTTACACCCGGTGACTGGGCAGGGCAGCCAAATAAAGCTGGCCACTAGAAATCAGAACCGGGGACAGGGAAGGCAACAGGGCCAGCCTGGGAAGCAGGGAGTGATGGCTCATAATTGCAACCTTAGTGTTGGAGAGGTAGAGACAGGCTTGCTAGATAAGACGGGTGTCTGCAAAAGGCAGATTCATGTAGTACAGCCGTTAAAGCAGAGTCCTCAGAGCAGTGCTGCCTGGGTCCCAACCCCGGCTGAAAAGGTGAGAGCCTCTGGAGTGGAGTTCCCACTCCTGATTGCTCCTCCGGTACCCTCTCCCTGGCGCGCGATCCTGTGGCGTGGTAATCACTCGGAGAAATTGCTTGTTACTAATCTGATCAAAGTTTCAAAGGTGTTCTTGGCAAGCTACTTCGCCTCGCACCCCCCACCGTGTGCACGGTAAATCCCGCCCATCCCAATGAAGCCGGAGACAAGATGGGAAGATCTGGAATAATTCTTAGCACACAGTAAGCCCTATAGAAGTGGTTACTGTGGTCCTCTTTTTTTTTTATCGCTTATTACCTCCAGCAGGTTGTAGACCTCACAATTATTCTGAAGAGCGAAGCCATGCCACAGAAATGCATGCTAACAGCCACCAAAACATGCGTGCGAGGGTTCATAGACGCTTTCCTTACGTAYAGCAGCCAGACGTAGAAGGAACATAACAGCCCTCCCACACTTAACACAACGGTGACTCGGAGTGAGCTCCTCATTCTGTAGAATCCCTGCCAGCGACCTAAACCTCGGAGAACACACTCTCTGAGTGTCCATTTAAATACAGCCACAGAGAAAGAAGCAAGCTCTGCAGAGAAAGGCAGTCAGTGGTCCCCTGAGAGGCATGGGTGTGAGGAGAGGGGAACAAGGGACCCATGTGGGCGGGACTGTCAGGCCTCTACCTCATGGATTCAGGCTGCAAGCATGTGTAAAAATCCACCAAGTTCCAAAAGAGTCAAGACACTTAATGGTGCATGAAACCTCCGTTTCTTAAGATTCCAAGGAAGTGTTACATCAATACTCTCAGTTTCAGGAATTTAGACCATCCAAAGTTCTAAAGGCTGCTTGAAGAGTGATATATATTACCAGTGTTCATTAATCCAGAACACAAGACCCTTTATGACACAGACGGTACTATCTTAGATTTAAGGCCAAAGAAAAGTAAATTCCAATAAGAGYGTGTAATAAATTAAGTGGGGTGAGTTTGTCTGGTTTGGGGGGGTGATTTTTGATTTTTGTTTTGTTTTGTTTTTAGTTTTGGTCTTTAGTTACAGAGACTGGGGAGATGGATCTGTAGGTAAAGTACTTACCTTGGGAGCATACCCGAGTCCAGTCTCTGGAACCACTAGGACCCATGTAAGCTACAAGTGGGGGCTATAATTGCAATCCCAGTGCTGGAGAGACAGAAATAGTTTGCTGGCCAGCAGGCCCAGCATGGTGAGCTTCAGACCCAGGAGAGGCCTTGTATCAAAAGCAGGGTGGACAGCTCCTAAGGAATAACAGTCAAATCTGTCCTCTGGTCTCCATATAAACACACACATGATCACATATAAACACACACATGATCACATATGGACACACACATGATTGCATATGAACATACATACATGATCACACATAACACACACATGTTCCAACATGAACACACACATAATCACATGTTCACACATGAACACACACAATCACACATGAACATGCGCACACACACAAAGGCAGGCCATGTGAGTGAGGCRTGAGAACAGTAGACTTTGAATGAGCCAGGTCACTGATACAAGGAGACAAACAGGACTCCCCTCTAGTCTGGGACAGAACAGACAGCGCTCAGAGGCCAAGCTCAGCTCTTTGCCTGTTTTTAAGCCATCTGCAAAGGAAGAATCGTTTTTGCATTTTCAAACAGTTGAGGAGGAGCTGAAGGTATAGCTCACCATTAAAACATAATGAAGCACTCAAAGCACTTAAAGGATTTGAGCATAGCAAAAGAATACTTGTCATATAGAAATTATATGAAATTCAATTTTCATAAATTATTACTTATTAAATGTTATTAAAATGTTATTAAAATATGGTCATGTTAACTTGCATATCATTCTTAGCTCTTTTCTTTTCTAAGCCAAGAGATGTACGTGGCTGCAAAACTAGGAATATTTACTATAGTTCTTTCCTGATAAGATTCGCCAAGCCCTGAGCTGATGCAAACTTTCATCCATGCCAGCGTTGCTCCTCCACAGAGCCACCCCATGCTCCTTATCCCTCCTCTGAGAATCCATTCTCAAAGGACGCTATGATTCACCCCTGGTCGACATCTGACATTATATCAAGTATATAAATGCCTCAAGTGTACATCTGAGAACTTGGGACCAGCTCTGGTTTAATGGCAACTAGACCCAGCGCCCTCTTCTGGCTCCAGTAGGTATTGCATGCATGTGGTACACAGATAAGCAGGCAAAAACACTCCTACAAGTAAAATTAAAATAAACAAATCTATAAAGCAATTTAAGAAAATAATTTTTAAGTCTCCAGGTATGATGTAATGTCAGTGTTGTTTCCACATGATTGGTGAAGTTCTTTTCTCCATAGGAAACACCCTTCATCCTATCTCCATTAGGGTCAATTCTCCCTCCCTTAGCAGATGGAAGCGCACAGGATACAAAATCCATACTAGAATTAAGAATCATATTCAGCCTTCTACCTTGTACAAAACAAGCACTTGAGTAACATATGAGGAAAGAAAAAATACATGTAAAAGAATTTCTATTCTCTTTTAATAAATATTGAATCAACCGAAATATGCTGAATTTACCTGCTCATCGCTTCCGAGTATGACTATTTCTCTCTGCAATAGCAATAACTGTTTTTGACAGACAAGATCAAAATCTCCAAGGGCAAATGTGTACTTTAGGAAATAGAGTAAACACCTTAAGTTCCTTCCCGTGGAATGCTGGTGAAGAAACGGGGCGAGGATTCCTCCACTTAATGTTAATCATTTATGAAATACTGTGGCTCACAGCTGGGCAATTGGAGTCATTTCAGGCAGTAAATATACATTTCCTGTCAAAACACATCAAACGGAGAAGGCTTCAATTTATTTGAGAATGAGTTGTAACTAAGTTCCAGATTGGCAATTTGGAGAAATCTCTGATGGTGTTTAATACCCTTGACGGCTCTCTTTTCTTCTGTTTTATTTTTATTTTAAGACTTTTTTTTTCAGTGCCAGGGATCAAACCCAGTCCTTGTGCATGCTGGGTGAGTGATCTACCCTGACCTACATCCCCAGACCCAGTTTTCTTCACTTCTTGCCTCCCCAGAAATGGCTCCAGTTTACTCCTGTGTCGAACTTCCCCTCCAATTTCAAACCCACCATATCCTCCCCCTTCCCAGACCTCTGGGTTTTACAGAACTCCAGTCTGGTGGACATAACCCTCAAAAGAGAACCCCGTGCTGTCTGCGTAGGTAAGGGGCTTTCCCCACAGATCATCCCGCTGCATCGCTTCAGCCCCACCGAAAGCAACAATGATCCAAGCAATACAGGCATCGACACAAACTGCGTCTTACAAAAATGAAGTCCCATTACCAGAGATTTATAGTAAGGCTCTGACAGCCTCAATAGACTAAGGTTGGCCGCCCACCCCCATGTAGCAATTAAATAGACAGTAATGGTGAAAAACGGAGGTAAGAGATTTATTCGGTGTAGCCACACGGGAAACGTTCAAATAAAATAAAAGGCGCCTATCTAGTGACCTCAACCTTTCTTTGGGCACCACGTGAAGTTTAGGTTTAAACGGAATAGCAAGCACATACCTCAAGAAAACATCTCTGAAGAAGTAGCAGCAAGTTTGTAAGAGCCAGAGGTTGGGAAGAGCGCCAAGGATCAGTGTGCTCTGGGCGTGAAATGAGGATCGCACCCGTGAACTCAGCGGCTGAGGCTGTCTGGGCAAGATCAAGCGCTCACCACTCACCACTCCAGCCCCTCAACACCCCACTAAGGAGCTATCGGCTCCTGAGCAAGGCTGCAGGACTTCAGCACCGCACTGGGATTCCAGGCACACTCGGCCACGTGGATGCCAGGCACCCAAGCCGGTGTCTAGCAGCCCATCTACTGACTAGGCAGTCTCCTCAGCCCCATATGCATAATTGCAAAGGATATGCCGAGCTCCAGAATTATAAAACTCGATTTAAAACCCCCTTTCCCGCAGACTTCCTTTAGTCACACCTTTCGCATTACAAATCAATTTGTGTACTTTCAAACCTAAATTGTACCGTGGCGGGTATGACGGTGAGATCCTGAGATCCCAGCCCTTGGAAGGTAGAGCGGGAAGAGTAGGAGTTCAAAGCTATTCTAGGCTACATAGGGAGTTCGAGGCCAGCCTGTGCTACAGAGACTCCTTCTCAAGTTTCTTGGTCTGTAGCAGCAAAGGCCTGCTGCTTGAGCCAGTTAAAGAGGTGTGTGGTGGGGAGAGGGGTGTGCTATCTTGTTTTCTCTCAAGCATTGCCCCCACCCCCCCACCCCCCACCCCCGCGCCAAGGGCAAGAAAACTGCACCGCCCCCCAAGGAGCTGTCCGAGGTGCTTACGTTAATGGCAGTATTTACACAGCCATCAATTCACTTTCACAAAGAACTGCCCCTAAGGACTGTACAGCAATTGACAAGGCCCCTGACAGAGCAGAGCAGACCTGCCTCTCAGACCAGGAGGGCCAGTGCCTGAGACACCCTAATGACACCACTGTGTTTGCACTCCCCCCGTTTATCTCCCCATTTACAGTTTAAACATCCCAGGCCTCCTGCCCAGCAAATCAGACTGGACTTCCCTCTCCATCATATTTAGAAATAATTCTAAAAACCATTGGTACCAGTAAACTATAGTGGCTGTGCCTCATATTACAGTGCATCCCCCCTTCTACCTTCACTATCTGATACGGCAGCTACCGCATACACCGCTGATGAAAGCCAAATTAGTCAAACCGAAATGAAGGTGAAGATGTGGGTCCTTGCGAGGTCTGAGAAACCCAGAACAAATGGCTAACTCAGGTGCCTATTAACATCCCAAAGAGAATGCTGGCTTAGCTCTCCCAGCATCCCTCAGCGCCCGTGGCTCCTCCCAGCGCTTCTCATCCCGCCCCCTACTCCAAACCTCTCACTCCAAGGGTCTGGGCTCTGCTTCCCTTCCCCCAGGCTGATCCCTGTATAACTCAGCCATTTTGGCTCCACAGTCCCTTGGTCCCTTGACCAGGCAGCCTAATGGTCAGCGCTCCTTTCTTGCCCTCCCTCTGCCTCTCTCCTCTCATGATCTGGTTTAGTCTGCCTACTGG
>BDUI01004269.1:58323-78700 GCA_002335545.1 Apodemus speciosus
GTATATGTGTATATATGTATATATGTGCATATGTGTATATTTATATATGTGTATATGTATATATGTGTATATGTATATATGTGTATAAATGTGTATATGTGTATATGTGTATATATGTATACAGAGAGAGAGAGAGGACAAGCATTTTACATTTCTTTTTTTATTCAGGGGAGGCTCACATTTCCAAACATAAGTTTTTAAACAATGTGAGCCAAAGTAAAACCCCACTCAAAGCTTCTCACTTAGGCAGACACAGAAGGTAATTGATTCCTCCAAGTGGCAGCAGAAAGCGGCAAACCTGTGCAGATGCATTCTATAGCCCCTCGAGTCCCACAACTCTATGGACTACTCCATCTTCTGGTCCTGCCCAGCAATTCAGTTATTCTCAGAATGGATGAAATCTTAAGTCCACATCAGTTCTGCCAGTCTTAATGACACAGAACAAAGCAAAATCCCCATACGCCACCTGCTGGTAGGAGTATAATTTAAATCAAAGTCAAAAGGAGTCTAGCAGGCTCAGAACCAAAAACTTAGCAGGCATGTTTTCCATGCCAATAGAAACATCAGCAAGGTGCCAGAAGGCTGGGTGCCCTGCACAGACAAACCACTTCCTAGTCACACAAACAACTGGACATCTGTCTCAAAGTCTTCAACTACAGCAAACGCATCTTGTGCAAACTGAAGGACATTATCAAAATCAGTTTCTCACGTAGGACACTGATCCGACTCATTAATTTATGCTTTGGGCTCAGTAATTTGAACCAATCTTCAGAGTCAGACTATTTAGACAAGCTTATCAGCGGATTACAAAACTGACTAACTCCCATGCTAATCAAAATGGCCACGTTTTATGAAAATCTCTTTCACCTCTGAAAAATGCACTATCCTGCAAGGTGTTGCTCAGAGTATGGTCCAAGGCTAACCCCCACGGACATCTGTGAGTCGTGCCCACTTACAGGCTCCGCCGTAGATGTGCTGGATCCCAAGCTCTGTGGGTGAAGAGCTGGTTCAGCAAGCCGACCGACCAGGTGAATCCGATTCACCGGCAACTGACATGTTGGTGCCTGCCTGTAATCCAAGAGCTCCAAAATATGAGACAGAATTATTGTGAATTAGAGGCCAGACTGAGTTACCTAGGAAGTCATTGCAGGGTTACACGTAGAGACCCTGTCTCCTGAGCTAGGGGAGATAGCTCAGTCAGTAAAATGCTTGCTGGACAATATGAGTCTAATCTCAGAACCCAAGCAGAAGCCGAGCAGTCCCAGCAGCAATCCCAGAGCTGAAATGGCAGAAACAGGAGATACACTGGGACCTGCTGACCAGCCAGTCTAGGTGAATCTACAAGCTCCAGGTACCACAGGAGACATCACCTCAAAAACTGAGGTGGTCAGAAGCTGAGAAAGATACTAATGTCAACCTCTGGGGTCTACAGGCATACATGGACCTGTATGCCCCCACAAACATACCAAGAGTGGCGGGGAGGGAGAGAATATGAGACAGACAGGCAGGCATGCAGACAGACAGACAGACAGACAGACAGACAGACAGACGGATGGACTGACTGACCCTGGCTTTAAAACCATAAAACAGTGAGGCAATAATGCTGCAGCTGGAGGTAAGTACACAGCAGAAGACCAATAATATTAATACAAAATAGATTTGAAAACTCCAGACTTCCGAATTTCGTAAAATGCTATTAGCCTAAACCTATTTCATCCTCACTCCTTCTAAGCAAATGAAGACCATGAAACTCAGACGGGAATGTAGACAACGGCGTGTGAGTTCATGTCTATTTATGCTGTGGCTCAGAGATATTTGCACATCAAACCCGAATCTGACTTTACACTGGGGATCCTGGGTCTTTTGTAAATGTGGAGAGAGTAAATTCAGAATCGAAATGTCTTGAAGAAACAGTTTTCTAGGAATGCTGCCAGTCCCTTCTCTCAGGGTGACCTTAACTTTCAGACTGAGGAATCTTCCCCTCTCCTGATTAATACTTCAAGGGATGATTAGTGAGCTTTGTTCATGGAGACAGGGGGACACCCTGACTCATGACCTGCCTACTCCAGAGCTCTTAGAGTGGTGGCTTTAGCACAGAGGTCCTGTGTGGACAACAGAACAAATGGGTGCACCCGGCTACCCACTTCCCAACCAGAAATGCGGAATCCCTGTGTTCCAGCCCTTGCTATCTTCCTTCTCGATGACACGGAGAGCTTACACATGAACTTCACACACCTGATGCAGGCTTCCATGGGACCCCCCCCCCCCTTGCTCAGATAAAGGTTTATTTCTGAATCTTTAGAATCAAATTAGGACATCGTCAGACACCTATTTGTGCAAACGTTAATTTCAAGTGTATTTAAATAACTTTGCCTCTTGCTTTTCCTCATCTCATCAAGCAGAGATGCTTCCACTGTGTAATCACGATAATGAATAAACATGGGGTGCTTACAAAGGACTCCAGCACCGCCAAACTGATCAATTGTTAATTCTACCGAGTGACGGAACGTGCCTTCCTTGGCAGCGACTCCATCAAGCCATGATTGCGGTGGGAAGGATGCCCGTACCCGTATTTCCAGTGCCTCTGGAAACTAAGCCCACAATCATCCCTCGGACTCCATCTTGGGTTCATCTGGGTCATTTTCTCTCCCATCCCACCTCTCCATGCCACCTCTGAGAGGCAGAAATTGATGTGGCATTTACAAAGTCATGGGTGACATGATTATTAATTGGCAGAGATCTGGAAGCAGCTATTACAGACCAAACAAACAGTATATCCAGTGGGCCCTTATTATCTGGATAAAATGACAATTTCATAATAAGCATTTGGCCCGGAGGATCCAAATCACCATGAAATGCTTTTGTGTGTCAGGACGAGGACAGTCAACTCTGGAGACAACACATTCATTAGTTGTCCTGTCCCTAACTAGGCCTAGGCCATGCACCAGAAGAGTCGGGTCAGCCTTTTGTACAGGGAAAGAATGAATGACCTCTTAAAGGCTCTGCCTCTGCTCTGCCACAGGCTATCTTCATCCCTGTGTGCCTTTCTTGCATGGAGGAAACTAATGATGGTGCCTGCTTTATAGGACTCTGGGGACAAATGGCTAGCGTGGTAAAATGGTACCGCCTCAATGACAGTAGCATGTTATCTCTAGAGAAACTTAAGCACAGAGCTCCATGAGGCCCGGAAACCCTACTGTGCGTAAATACATACCAGCAACAACTGAAAACAGGGACTCGAGCGGCTATTGCATTTGTAACAACAGCTTGATAACACACAATTTGGGTTTTTTTCTTGGGGGTAGGAGGATTTGAAGTTGAGTGGGTAGGGAAATGGAGAGGATCTGAGATGAATTGAGGTAGGAAAAAGAACATGATCAAAATATATTGCATGAAAATAATTTTAATTTAAAAGAAGAAAAAAAATGGAAGGATATGTATACTTCCCAGTCAATGCACGTTTTAATTATTGCACTGTCCATCTTATATCTGTGATTTTTATCCTACTAAAGAACTAAAGTATATAAATATATGCTAGAAAGAAATAAGATAGCTATGCTTTACAGTGAACAAGAAAAACATGCAGCCAACCTAAATGTCCACTGACAACCCATGAGGATGTGGAAGACAAACCCCCTAACAGGAGAGCAAATTCTGGTGCTTGCTACATTATGGATGACCCTCCAGGGCATCATGCTAAGTGACACGAGCCAGTCACAGAAGGACAAATACTATATGGCCCCACTTACAGCAGGTACCAAACGGAGCAGAATTCAGAGCCATCAAAAGTAGAATGGTGAGGACAGCAGTCACTACGCAGGGTAAGGAGTCAGGGCTCAAAGGTTATGCTTGAGTTTAATACAAAGAAAAGAATGCCTCAGATAGAAAGAGATAGTGATACTCCAACATGGTGAATATACAATTGAAACATAACCTTGAGAATGGCTAAAATGATCAATTTTATGTCATTTCTGTCTTTTCAACACCCTCCCCCCCCCAAAAAAAATAGCATACTCAAGACAGCAACTACAACACTAGCAATTGTCGCTGCTATTGTTTGTTTTAAAAGCTCAGTAGACAAATATTTACCACACATCCCCTAATGCATAGCTAGAAAACACTCAGCTAAACATGATACTCCACAGCTGTAATCCCAAACAGCCCGGAAGCAAAGATAGGAAGATGGCCATGAGCTGACTTCCAGGCCAGTCAGTCAGGTCTACAGAGCGACTTCCAGCACAGTCTAGGCTGTACTGTGAGACCCTATTACCAAAACTCTCACGAAAACAAAAGACATTTGGCTTGCTCCTTGTCATCCAATATCAAAACACTGCCGTAAGTCCCTACGGATAGAGGCTCCGTAGACACAGACACAGGGCCTAACAGCTCCTGAGCTGGAACTTGAAGGCCCCACTCCCTGAGGATTAGCTTTCTGGGTACCAGAAAGCACCAAGCGAGCTTCTCTAGGAGGGAAGCAACCAGCAGTCCTACCCAGCCAGGACACCAACAATCCACAACAACCAGCATGGCGGGATAACCCTGAGGGTGCCGGAGTGGTGGACACACCTTGGTGGTAACCAAAAGCTCTCTTAAGGGACTTAAGACCTGTTCAACAGGAGGGAAATCATGTCTGACGCTAGAAATCTACCCAACCACCCAGCATTAGTGATGTCATGGATCTTGGAGAAGTACACCACCTACACCTACACCTACACCTACACCTACACCTACACCTACACCTACACCTACACCTACACCTACACCTACACCTACACCTACACCATCACTTGACTAAAACAGCATAATCTCTAACTACATTCTAAATATGTGTCTTTGTATCCCCAGGTGAACATAAACCTCACCCTTCGACAAGGAAACCTCTCTTTATAACAGACAGAGACTACTACAGAAAATCACAACCAATCAAAATGCAGAGGTGTGGCGCCCAGCCCCAATGCATAAATCAACAAAGCATTCAATACCTAAGGCTCGGGGGTTATTGCAGAAGAGAAGGGAGAAAGATGGTAACATCCAGAGAGAGGATCAGGAAGGTTAATGCGAAAGTGTGTCTCCTAGCAATGTCAAAAGCTAAAGATCACCAAGGTGACTGTCTAGCCCTGAGCTGAAGAAGGACAACAGACACACCAAAGCGGACAAGGAAACACCATGAGGTCCCAACCTCCTCAGAGAACTACAGGTAACCAAGAAATGCTGAGACAGGGAGCAGTAGTGTTCCCTAGGGAAGAGCACACCCATTTGTCATTCAGTACCAAATGGTTAGCCCTAAAACATGCATACATACAAACATACATACATACATACATACATACATACATACATACATACATGTAACATTATACAGACTGAGCAGGTTATATTTAGAAATATCTATGTATGTACATAGGCATGTAACAAAAATAAGTAACAAAAGAGGTCTTGAATTTGGCGCGTTGCGGGGGGTGTTATATGGGAAGGTCTGCAGGGGGAAATGGCAGAGGGAACTGGTGCAATGACACTATAGTCTCAAATATAAGAGAAGGGCGGGGGAATCCACCCTGCTCTTTCCACTCCTGTTGGCAGTGACTTCTGAACCTGGCAGAAGAGTGTCACAATGTTAGCCAGCAAGTTCCCTAAATCTCCTCAGCGGCACATGAATGCCTAAGTTTTGAGGTGGGGGAGAATTCAGCACATAAGAAAGATGAGATTGGTAGCAGGGGACACACGCAGAGCCATCCTCCAGCTTGCTTAATGCAACTCCGTGCTCCTGACAGACGCTATGGTCTGCAAAGGACAGGGCAGAATTTGAAAGAGGCGTGAGTTTGGTATCCTGGGAGGAACCAGCCTAGAGCAACTAATTTTATGGCCATTTTGATTTGTGTGTGCATGAATATTTGGGGGGGGGATAGTTTGTGTGTGCTGAGAGGGATAGTCTGTGTGAGAGGGAATTAATTCAAAAATAGAAATGAGGAGAGCCCTGTCTGTTCTGCAAGGCGCATTGCTTCATCAGCTCTGAAAGCAGAGAGGGAGAAGGCAACAGATGCTCACGTTAGAGCCCTGGGAAGAGCTGCCAACTGCTTTCATCAGCAGTGAAGATTACGCACCCCCTGCCCCATCCATGATTCCTTGCTCCCACTGATAAATGCAGAAGAGAATGCACCCCAATAACTTTGTCTTCAGATCCCCTTAAACATTTCATTGTACCGGATCCAGCCTTTGGGATGTTTAAAATCTTAAACACCACCAGTTAAAGGCTCGTTCTGATACCAACTCACAAAACTTGACTTCTTCAGCAAACCCCGAATGTACTACAAGTCAGGTGTGGGCGCACACACCTGCAGTTCTCAGCACTCAGGAGACGGAGGCAGGAAGAGTACTGTTGAGTTCAAAACCAGCCTGGGTTATATAGTGAGTTCATGACAGCCAGGGCTATACTGCATGAACCTTGTTTGGAAAGCCAAAAGTTGGGTGGGTGGTGATAGAGTGCTTACCCAAAAAGACTTTCAAACTTCCTTTTAGCTTTTGGGTACTGGATAACTAACTGTGGGAGCATAGCATACAGCCATGGAGAAGAGTGACCACACTCCCTCAGCTGATTTGCCGTCCTTCCTCAGGTGGATGCAGAGCRTCTCTGAGCCTTACAGAATGCTACTGCATGAGGAGGCTCCATGGTGGAGCGGGGGTGGGGGGGCGTGGCCTGCAGACCGCATGGCACGCCTCCCTTCCACAGCCATGACATCACCAGACTCCCTCCAATGGGCACTGCTGAAAAGACAAAGCAGGGAGGGTGATGAGAACACCTCTTAGCAAAATTATTGCATCTCAAAAGCTGTGCGTGGATGAAAGCAGAGGAGGTAAATGGAAAGACATTCATGGAAAGGTGAAAAGGCGCATGTCTCCGTAGCAGGGCCTTTCTGTATTCATCCACAGTATTTGAATTTTCACCTCCAAGCATGCATTTGCCTTTGTAATTTATGGAACAAATAAAAAAATATTTAAACTTAAAGCTATGGATAACCAAAAACAAAACTTGTCTAGGCAATAAGAGTCCTGGGATCCCTGTTATAAGTCCTGAGAAACCCCACTTCTAGCTGAGGAGCTGTTGGTAGCTGTTGGCTGCTGGAGGAGGGAGTACCCATTATCTTCAGGAATGTCGCCCGCCCGGGCAGGTTGTCCCTGCTTCTGTGGATGGCCTTACAGACATACAGGCAGTACTGATTGGTCCCTGTGAGTTAAAATCAAAGACTTGAAGTTGACAGGGAGAGATGGCGGAGGCTGGAGGTAGACCATGGAACTGGTTGGAGCAGGGATGCATATGGTAAAAATACACTCGTGAGGCAGAGGCAGGGAGATGTCTGTGAGTTTAAGGCAAGCTTATCTATCCTACATAATGAATTCCAGGCTAGCCAGGGCTACAAAATGAGACCCTATCCTTAATTCATTCATTCATTAATTAATGTAAAAGTCTGTCATTTGAAGGCCACTGTGTCACAGGCAAGCAACCATGCTGTAGACACTTAGGTAGGTGTTCAGGCAAAGGAGGACATAAACATGAAGAAATGACACTGAAATTTCAAAGACCACGTAAGGACACATAGTACAAATGAGAGAGTAAAGAATCCAAGCTGGTGCAATGACCGTAAATATAATAAAAAATCACTAAGAATTCCTCCCTTGAGATTTTGAAAATAATTTTTATTGTATTTAATTTTTTGTGCACGTGTGTGTGCTTGCTGTGCATGTGTATGTGCATGAACCTGTGTGTGCATGCATGCATGTGCTGTTGTTATTAGTGTGTGTGTGTGTGTGTGTGTGTGTGTGTGTGTGTGTGTGTGTGGTCAGAAGACAGCTTGCAGAAGTCTGCTCTCTCCTCTCACCATGTGGGCCCAGAGAGATCAAACTCAAGTTGTCAGGTTGGCAGCAGGTACATTCACCAAATGAGTTCTCTTGTCAGCTGTCTACCTTCAGATCGTTACAATGCTGCAGAAGTGTGCAAGGGGTTTGTAGCTTAGCCATACTGTGTTCCGTGCCATTTTTTTTTTATTTAGCAACAACAACAACAAAAATCCTATGTTTTCTCTCTGCTTCAACATTTTAAAATCGTCATTCTTTTCTAAGCAGGGCACTTTCTTCATTCATGCTAGCAGTGCTCGATTTCAAAAAGGAAACTGTTCGCCCGTGACTCCATTGCCTGTTGAGTAAAAGGACCTCCTTCGGATTTGTCAGGTTATCATGTTATTGAGAAGTGCCCCCTGATATTGGATGCCATCAGTTAAACTCGTTGGTGTTCACACTAACACCCTGTTACAGTAAGACCTTGACATTGTGCACACAGACGTCACATCCCAGGACCTGGTTTTTGCCAAAGCAATGTTCCAACAAGTGAGGCAAGCTGGTGAAAGAAATCTTCAAGGCTCTCTTCTGCTGAGAGCGCCAAGAAAAAGGTCCCATCACAGCAGAAAAACTACTCCATGTAAGTCTTTGTTGGAGCAGACACCAGGCTGAGAATCCCAATCCACACTGGGATCAAGATGCAATGCCTACTCCCTCTGAAAGTGCGGCTCAGACTACTTTCCAGATCTGCAGTTAGAGCCTTTGCATATTCCTTAAACCGGAATGCATAATTAAGTTCCTATTTGAATAAAAGGGGGGGAAGCACCCCTTGGACAGGCTTTATAGAGGAAAGTGGACTGAACTTAAATGTCGACCATAAAGCTGCAAGTTATTTTTATTTTTGCACAAATATCAAATAGATGGGAAAGACAGAGTTAGTGGTCTCTTGGGAGAAGTGGTTATGCTGCAGAGAGACTCGAGCAGGCTATTAGAAATGCGATTCCACGGGACAGCTCTCCAAGCCTGAACCACCTAAGGCTCTGACACTGGCTTTGTGAAATAACATTTTCAAATCAAATAGGTATGAAGTGATAAAGGTGACTGTCTCCCCAAGCCCACGGCACACAGCTTTCCTGTCCCCTACTCTCAGTCCCAAGTCCTCTTCAGGGAGGATAACTTAACACCGAATGATCAAGTGCGATCCTGGATGACCTAGCACCAACATGCGATGACACAACAATATCATGTACACAAGCAATGCAGCCCACCAGCCTGGTTGCTGCAGTACAGAGGACAAAACACACACACAAACCTAGTCCATTTACTATGATGTTCCCTCATCCTTGCAAGGAAACAGAGCCACAGAGGGGCTGAAAACTCCACAAGAGAAAGGAAAAATTAAAGGGGAGAGTATACCTATGCACATTCTAATGAGATCATAAAACCCTGACTGGAGAATTTTATCATTAGCCTAAGCCATGGAACATAAGAAACTCCCCCAAACTCTACAACCAGGCAACTAACTGGGGAGTTGGAAAGTGTCAAAAAAGACTCTCTCCCCTTACCACAGGCAATATAGGATTCCAGTATACTCAGTATGAGAGGGTGATTTTGGTCAATGCAAGCTCAAACCAGGCAGAGGATTGGCTGCTGATGACATCATGCCCATTGGTTAATCCCCAGTGACTATCATATGCATCAATATATCATTTACATAACAAAGTATTCTAATAAGTGTAACAGTAAAGGAAGGGTGCAGATAAACCTGCTGTTAACAAAGGCTCTGTGGCACAGAAATGGGGGTGGGGGTGGGGGACAAAGTGTGGACGAAGCGAGGATCTGTTCTTCTTTACTAACAGGAACTAGGTTACCAAACAATACACACCTCAAAAAAGATCACAAAATGAACATCGAAATCCAAGTGACCTAGAACAGTCCAGTACTAGAAATATCAGAGACTGCTCCCAATAAAGACTATTCAACAGCAAAGAGATATTCACAGGTATACTTTGCAATGGGGTGAAATAACACAACCATTCACACGACCGGCAAACTGCCGTTCTGGACAACTTTATTACAGTTAACAGGGAAAACAAGCCAATCAAATCATGACTTAAGTCTTCCAACACATTGTGACACGTCAAAGGGTAGTTAGTTCTGAGAGAAGAGAGCAAAGTCTAGAAAAGCAGAACGGGAGAGGAACTTAGGGAGGAAACCTTGAAACACAGCTATCGATCAAGCTATTGAAACAAACTATTGATCGGAAAGCATCTACACCTAGAAAGCTCTGTGCACCAAAGAGTGTTGCCAAATCTCTGGGTCATTTGGAGAGAACATAAGTCACCATCAGTTGGAGAGATTCCGGAAAGTACTCTCACCATCTTAACAAGACCTGTATTTCCAACCCAAAGGACCTGGGCTTGCACCCTGACTTGTGACTCTCAAGTTAGCAGAAATGCTCCTCATCCAAGAATCGGTTGTAGAACTCTTCAAATCAAATCTAATGTCTGTTTCTAAATAGCCAAGCAGTCAACACTAACTACATTGTCAGACTGCCATTTCTAAATTATATTCCTAATTATATTGGCTGGCTGGCTTGCTTGCTTGCTGGTGGCAAGGATGTTTGGACAAAGCTTAGTCTCTGATGTGCACAGGTTTGGGTGCCTGAGTCAGCAGGTGGACTATTCCACCCCCCCCCCAACCCCCGTATCAAGGATATTATAGAAAACATCAGACTAAGGACTCAATAGAAATACCCCCTCTCCCACTGCTGCTGCCGCCAAGCAGGGATTTTGTCTGTCACATCGTATTAACTTTGCTCTTCTCGGAGGGAAGGCCATTAAAAAGTTAAAAGCAAAAAGAGTTCGGGGATCAGTGTGCTTCACCAAAAGGGATGCTTCGATCCCGGTGGGGGTTGACCCATGGCTGCTACTCCAAGAGTCTGCGAACTTGTCCATATGCATATTTCTGGCTGATTCACAACTCAGCAAAGCTTTCTCAACAGGGCATGTGGAGCCCTCAGCGTTCAAGAGAAAAACACACCAACACACTAGTGAGAGGCTTGTGGCTTGGGCTGCCTTCCCAGGTGCAGGCTATCAAGCTTTCTATTTCCAATTCCCCAAGGACAAGCCTGGGTTAAAGAAGCCCTGCGGTGCGAGACAAGAGGCCAAGTAACTGAAGCAAGGGGGAAATGACTGTGTGAGGCGCTAGCTGCTGAGACCCTCCCCTGTTAACCACTTGCTCTCCCAGTCAGCCCAAGCCTGGCTGTCAGAGGTCCTACCAGCCTACTTGTTTCCTCCTGCTGATACTTGTAAGGACCCCTGCTCGGATGCAAAAGGATGAGACCTCGAGGCCAGCACGGCCAGACAGAACCGCCCCGCCCCCACCAGCTCAAGGAGTGTAGGCCCTGAGACTGCTCACCCCAGTTCATCAAGTGGCTGCCTCAGCACCAGTGCGACTCCAGAGTCTCTGAACTGCCGAATTGGAAGTGGCTGCTGCCCGCTGTCCCTTACTCGCAACTCCTCGCTGCACGCGTGCATCCTTACTTCTCAGTGTCTCTTCTAACTTTAGGATGCACGCGGCTGATTCAAGTACTTCCCCCCCCCAACCCCCCTGCTCCCTGCTAAACGCCAGAGTGACTAGGGCTACTCCGAGCCTAGTTAAACTGAAATTAACCCCAAAGCCTACTCCTGCCGCCGCCGCCGAGACAATGCTTTAGCATAAGGTTCAAGGCTGCTCCAAGCCCTTCTCCCGCCAGCTCTGCCCCAGAGCCCATTCTTACTAGACTAGAAAGAGCAGCCGAGTCAGATCCGGGAGTCCAAAGCGAAGCGCCGATCGCAGCACTGAAACCAAAGGACGCTCAGCTGGCCGCTCGCCCACGAGAGCCCCTGGAACAGCCCATCACCCTCTTAGTACAGCCAAAAGTGGGGAAAGTTCCCGTGCTGCTGCAAAGAGGAGCMGAAGCTACAGTGGGAAGCGCTGTGTCTTAGAGGAGAAACACTGTCCCAGCCAGATTCTGGAGGGTGCAGACAGCCTTTMGCGCCCAGCAAGTGCACCCTGTCCAGGGTGGCTCCAGGCTAGCTGTGCAGACACCAGCCCAGAGTTAGCTGACCAGGAGGAGCCCGGCTGGCCGCTGACAGCGCTGATTGGCCAGACTGCCCGATTGCCCGCGCCCTTGTCAAACCCCGCAGTCCACGTGGGCCTGTCCTCTACACACCACCCCCCTCCCCTCCCCACCCAAGGCTGTGTGCGCCTCTCCCGAGCGCCTCGCTGTGGCCACTACTCCGCAAGTGCTGGACGAAAGGTGTTGATTTTTCTGAACACCTGAGAGCCAAGTTAAGCCCTGCATAAGGTAGGAGAATTTGGGGGTCAGCTCCCAGTTGAAACCATTTCCTCCCACTACAGACTGCAAGCAGGCATCCTCTGACGTGTGCAAAAGCAGTCTGGCTGCATGTGTAATGTCTTTGCGTGAGAAAAGAGAAAACTTGACACACATGTTAATAGCTAATTGATTTTTAAAAAAAAAAAATACTGTTTTAATGGGACTGATTGCCTAAGCATGCCAGAGACCAGCACTACATGAAACCAGATGCAGTGATGCAATCTGTGATCCTAGCAGGAGGACCAGAAGATCAAGGTCATCCTCGACCACATAGTGAGTGTGAGGTTAGCCTGAATCCCGCCTCTAAAATCCAGTTCTTTGATGCCTTTCTTCTACCTTGTTTCCAGCCTCACCAAAAGCCAAATCGCTTTCCCCTCTTCCCTCACAGAAGTAACTAACAATCAGCAGCATTCAAACAGTTATCTTCTCTCATCTGATCTCCACTGTACAGGTGAGGAAACTAAGGCGCAGAAAGGCTAAACTTTGCTGACAACTGTGGAGTTAGTTAGTAGTACAGCTTATATTTGACTCCGGTTAGCAAGCACAAGCCCTGAGAGGTCTCTGAGACCAGGCTAGAATTTTGGACTTTCAGGCTCCACCCTAGAACCAGAATTTTCATTTAAACCAAGATTCCCCATGTAGTTATTATATGCATGCAGTTTGAAAAAAAATCGCTGTTCTCTGTCACTATGCTATCCTCTGCCACTGGCTAACATTCCCCGCCCCCAACCCCCAGTCCTTTTATTTTTCATTGAATTAAAAAGATGTGCCATTCGGCCACAGATGCATCCAAATATATCCACTTTCTCTCCCCTGCTGCTTGAACTCATCCAGGCCGCTGCCCCTGCTGCCCCTGCTTCCCATGCCTCCTGACACACACACACACACACACACACACACACACACACACACACACACACACACCGTATCTCGTTATTTCCCTGATTGCCATACAGTGACAATCCCTGACTCTTGCGTTATCAAAACTGGGGCCTTGTGGAGTCAGTCATGCTATTAAATTGTCACCAACCAAAGAGGGCTTCCGACCATGGGCAACCCTTGCAAACTCGCATGTCCCTATGATGGTATGGATAAAGGACACCCTGGTAAATGTCCAATGATGTGATACGTCTCCTGCGGTAGTTAGATAGCGGTAGAATGCCCCTATGAGCAGGGCTATAGTCATGGCTACAGAAAGGTAAGTAATGGGGGGAGGGAGCTAAATAAGTCCCAATTATTTCTTCATCCAGCTGCTTATCAAATGTCATGTCATCAAATGTTATGTGCCAGGCTTTGGGATCCTACGACCAACCCAGCAGGTATGACTTCCRTCTATAGTTATGGGGAAAGTTGGGCACTAAGCAATTCAACCAATATATAAACGAGGCAAATTCAGAGCAAAATAAGGGTTAAAAGATTAGAGAATCAGCACAAGAACTATGGTGGTGCCAGTAATTTAGATTGTCTGCCCTGGTAAAGTCACTGTGACATGGTGACAGCCAAGATCTAAAGAACAGAAGGCCTACCAAACATCTAAACAGAGATTGTCACCAGCATTAACTCAGTTGTCCTCTCATTTAAAAAAAAAAAAAAAAAAAAACCCAGCCCCTGCGATTCATTTCATAGGCCCCTGATTCTATTCTGCCACCTATTATGCACCGCTGAAGTTATGTAAAATCAATCAATGTCTGTATTATTAAAATGGGTCAGACTATTTTTCATGTAAGACCAAGTGAAGGTCATGCCAACAGGTCTTTTGTTTGGTTTTTGTTTKGTTTTTGCATTTATACATGGAAGCTCACAAACTCCCCTTGTGCCTGTAGGAACTCCTATTATTTGAGCTTCATGTTTCTCTTTCCTCATCTTATAACAGATGGAACACTACTGGGCATATATATCTTGGTGCATAATATACACACCTGTGACTGAGCCTGTGACAGGGACATTCTGATACTCCTGGGCCTATTTATAAAACTCTCTCCATTATCAGAGCTGGGAAGATGGTTCAGTGGTTAAAGCACTTGCCACTCAAACCTGGTGACCTGAGTTCAGATGCCTGGAGCCAATATAAAATCTGGACTCAGTAGCACATGGACCTATAATTCCAGGACTCCCACAGCAAGATGGGATGTAAAGCCGGGAGACTTGATCAGGCTTATAGGGCAACATTTGCAATGACAGTTTGTCTTGAGCAAGGGGTAAAGTGAAAACTGTGAGCCAAGGTTGTCTTCTGACCTCCACACATGCCCTGAGACACACAGACACACAAATCCCCTTATTATTAAGTAAAGCTTCAATTTAAAATTCTTTTCTTGCAACGCTCATGTTCTTCGGGTATAATTTTTCCTTAGAAGACAAATAATGATAACAACAAACAATCACAGCTGTGTGTCTGAGCATGCTAAGTGCTTTATAGGATTATCATGTTCATCATCTGAAAAAGTAAATTTCTCTTAGTACAGCTTTCTATTCCACAGATGAAAAGGCTCCAGATCCAAAAAGGTTAAATAATAAGCCCGTGGTCCCGGGCCAGTCTGTCACCATGAAGTCTGTGCCAGAGTGGCTAGCAGAAACAAATGAAGCAAGCCTCAAGAATGCCAAGAGCACGCGTCTATTCTGCTGCATTGGACTTTGAAAGCTTCAAAGTGCCGGTCTTTCACCTTTATTTACCCCAGCCCTTTAACTTTCAAGTTCACTTTTCTCACTAGCTATTTACTTTGCAATCCCTTGCCTCAAACTGGGAACCATAAGRACTTTGATAAATGAAACAACTGGTGTATCTTTTTGTTTGTGTGAAGCTGATCGGCTCTTCAATGTCCTCTGAGGAAACGCGTCAGGCTTCTTAGAACTGTCTACTTTGACATACACCAGTATCTCACACACTGACAGCTCTTCAACACAAAGGAGACCCACCCCTTACCCAAGTAGCAGAAAAAAACAAGAGGGGAGAGCATTATCCCTCACCAGAGCAGATGCTGGATGCAGTGTAAAGCAACAGCTCTGTCCTTCCTTACACAAATATGAATAGGTCTTTCCTCTTGCCTGAGAATGAACTTCTGAAAATGAATCAAGATTTGTTCTCACAGCTTCCCCATAGCTCTGATCCTGGAGAAAGCCCAGGGAACTTGCAATGAGGAAAAGATATAAGGCTCCTCTGGCTAGGACTGGAATCCCTCACCTTTCTCAGGAAGTACTGGGTATGCAGTTGCTAATGACTTCCTGCCTTGGATGGCTTGGTCAGACTTGTTTTAGACTTCTGGAACTCAGACAAGGTGTCTGGCTATTTGCTTTGGAAGGCTCAGGTGGGTTTCACTACCGTTCCCTTTGCTGACCACAAGGGTTTCAATAATTTATGTCTTGGACAGGAACAGCACTTCAGGGCAAATTAGTGTAAGAAGGATTTATGAACCCACAGAGAAGAGCATTTTTAGAGATAACACAAGAGCCATTGCATACAACGATACAAACTAGATTCTGATATGGCCCAGCATTGTGCAGAATCATCAAAGAAATAATGTCCTCTCTTCCTCACCTCTTCTATCCCAACATCTCCCAGTTTGGTTGTCGACCTCTGAGCTACACTGAAGATTGGGGGTGTCATTCATTCTTTATTTCATTGATTCTTTTACTAGCTCATTTAGAATTTCTGCTTATCAAAGGGATGTGTGCATACTTATGTTTATAGCGGCATGATTCACAGTGGATGAAATGTGAGGAGCAGTCAATCTGTTCATCAGACAAATGGTAATCAAAGTGTGGTGTGTTTGTACAACTTGTACAACAGAGTGTTATTAGTATCAGCCTTAATTAGGAGGGGGATTCTGATGCACAGAGCAGTGAATGAATCTCAAAGTCAGATGATTATAAAAAGACAGTGGTGATGTACCTAAAATAGTAAGATTCAGAGAAATAAAAAAGTAAACTGTTGGCTTCCCAGGACCAGATGAGATGGGATCATTGCTGTTTAACAGAGACTTCCAGCATATGAGAGGAAAGATCCCAGGAGACATTCTATGGTGATGGCTGTCCCAAAATACAGGTGCACATGATAGCATCCAGTTGTTCACTTAAACACATATACACAGTAAATCTCACGATATATATACTTTACCTCAACTAAGAATAGCTTCATAGTTATTCTCATCCACTTTCAATCTTGAGTGTTCAGAGCTGAAGTTTCAAGATTTGAATCCCATGTGTCTAACAGATTATCAACGTAAACATATTGTGGTTTTAAAAACAGTAGCTGGTTCTGTTTGTGTGTGCCTGATGTTCCATCCAGCATTAGAGATGCAGCTTTGAAAGGGATTCATAATGCTTGACCCCAAAGAACTTACAAGAGCAACCACACTGGTCCAGATGGATACTTTGTTTTTGTCATTTGCTTTACCTACTATGTGCCAGACTCTTGGCTGCATGCTGTTGTACTGGTGAATAATAAAGAGAGGTGGACAAAGCCCACTAGGGCTGTCAGTGCATCAGGGAGAACAGGAAGTGAGAGACTGTCTAACCATTCTCCATCAGCATCCAAAGGTTCTTCATATTTTCACGTCCAAGATGGCTTCCTATCAAGATAGCCTTCTCTGGTCTGCCAGTGATACCCAGATACAAAGAAATGTCTGTGTTGTCTCCCACGTGTGTAATGTGTCAGTAACATGTCTTGTCTTGAAATAACATACCAACCCAGCATTTTTTAAAATGCAATTTTTATCCCACAGATGGGATGTAAGATGATCTTACCCAAAACACAGGGAAAAAAGTTAATAGTTGTAATTCATTTTACTGTCCATTAAGAAAGATGCTGAAAGAGAACATTAAGCCTGTGGTTTCATAGATTCTGAAGTATTTCAACCGAGGTTGTATTCAGGGGAGTTTCTGATTAAAGAGAATTACAAAGGTAACAATTTAAGAATATGGCAAAACTGAGAAAGAGACTGGCTTTTGTAAATATAGCCATGACTTCATTGGCAGGCATTACTGATGGGCAGAGCATTCTGAGAAAACCCAAAGCTTCTAGATCCATCCCTCTCCACCATGGGCACAGTCTGCCACAATGTCTCTTCCCTTTCCAGCTTCCCAGGCCAGGGCCCCACAGAGCAAAGGCAGAATCTCTATTGTCCCTTGCAATCAACAAGAACTCAGCTTTCTCTACAAGAATCCCATGTGTTAAAGATGGCGACACACACAGATTGAGAGTTAAGTATCTTTGGAACCTGGGTTCTCAGAATGCTGAGTGCGGACCTTACAAGTTGATGTCGCAGAGGAAAGATAAAAAGAGAAACCCACTTCCAGTCCTGACCTGTCCTATTTATTCTCAACACATCTAGTGCAAAGTCTCGGACCAAGCAGAAGAATAAGTGTTGAGTTTTATTTCATTTTTTTTCATCTATGCTATTTTAATGCATGCAATAAAACCCACTTGCTATTTGATTTTTATTTTTGGACTTGCAGGGTTTTTTTCCCCTCTACCTTAGAAAAAACATTATTTAGTAAAAGGTCATAAATGTTAAAGTAGGATTTAAGAGACTTCACTCGGGCATCTGACATTTGGAATACTCCTAACTGAGGACTTTCCCACCAGGGACCCTAAACCCATCAGTGGACCTCAAATCCCATGATTTCAAGCTGGATGCGGCATTAGCCTTTTGCTTATATGCCAGCATCCCTTAGGAGTGAGCATACAGGCCAAAACTGTTGCAAGGGACAGAAATAACAGAGCTAGAAGAGGTAAAAGGGACAGATGTCCACCCATGGAATGGGGAGGCTTCACCAGTGCAAGGGATTCCAGTACTCCAGCCAACAAGATGGCTCAGTGGGAACGGAGTGTTCACTGGTCTGACTCTCAGACATACATGGTGAAAGGAGAGAACCAACTTCCACAGGGATTGCTCTGACATTCACATGGGCACTGTAGCATAYACACACCACATATACACACACACACATATACATACCACATGCATGTACACATGCACACAGAGTAAAATGGTTTCTGTTGGATTTGTCATTTTGTTTACTATTTTAAAGGTTGTATACTCATGGAAGGGCATTGTATGTAGATGTATCTTCTCCCATCTCTCATACTGGTTGTTGTTGTTGTTGTTGTTGTTGTTGTTGTTGTTGTTTATGGCTTGCTTTGGACTCATTTTCTCTTACAATCTTCCCAATGACAAGGAAGATGTTCCTTGCTGACCCAAGTATCCCTGCAGCCATGTGAGCTTCATGCAATAAGAATTATCTCTGATGTCAATTTTTTGTTTGTTTCACAATCCTATCCCATGACCAGGACATGAAGAGGGTGAAAATAGCACCCCTATCATGCTTAATTTTTGCAAAAGTAATATTGACACCAGAAATTAATAGTCACTGGAGGATTCAGCCCTACCTATTGTTCTGACTGCCCACCCAGTCATATGCCTCCGGGCAATAGCCTATTAGACTAGATTTGGGCTCCTAAGTCAAGTACTAGCCAGCCAAACAATGTCTCTTAGCTGAGAATCAGACATTTCAAAGCTGGGATTGAAGATGGAAGCTGGAGAATAGAGCCATGTCATTGAGACAGATGAACTAATCACCATAAAACAGAACACAGGACTCACACCATGGGCAATGTGTAGTGAAAGATATGAGGAAAACAGGCTGCAGAGATCAGGCTTGGAGCAGGAGGAACAGAACTTTTAAGGTACATCACCTCTGGGGGACATGAAGTGTCCTAACGAAGTGGCTAACTCAGTTTCCCAGTTCCCCAAAGTCCCCAGGGCCTGGAAATTTGTGGTGTGTGTAGACAACCTAGCACAGTGTAGCTCACCCATGTGATGCTTTCACCCAGGTTGCTACATGTCTGTTTTGTAGCAACTCCTTTGAAAGGCTGCCTTTTCCAYTTTCTATATTACAGAGTGAGGCCCACAGGACCTATTTGATGTCCCTCTATGTGACTTTTGTACAACTGTAAAGTCTCTAAGTTATGTGTTCTGCCTTCTTTCTTGTGTGTCTGTGGGGGGGTATGCATACATGTATATGCATATGTGTGCACTCATTGGTGTACATACAGGTGCACACATACTGCCTTGCCTATGCAGAAGCCAGAGGACGAGTTGTCTTGAGAGCTTGAATAATACAGTTATCTCAGAGGAGATGGAGATSTAAAAAGTGCCCGCTGAACACCTTACTCACAGAAGCCACAGAGGGAAAAAAGCTGTTGAGAGGAAGAGTCCACACCATCAAGCATCTTGTGATCAGTGAGAGATCTGTGCCATTGTGTCTGCCGCTCTGCCCTCTAGGACTCAGCATTGGCTTTACTTGTCTTTAGCTTGCAGAGGGCAGACTGGGAAACTGTGATGCCTTGTACACTCTCCTGAGACAGTCCTTTATAAAGAATTATGTAACATACATCCATACATGTGTATGTGCCATATAGGTTCTGATTCTTAGAGAACTGTGAAGTAATAGTATATCAGCAAAGGGAGACTGAGAATTTAGAGAAAGAACAATGACTGGACACCCAAGTGTGGTGAGATAGAAGGGACTTTATATAGTCTGTCCCTGTCTGTCTGTCTGTCTGTCTGGCTGGCTGGCTGGCTGGCTGGCTGGCTGGCTGGCTGGCTAGATAGATGGATGGATAGATGGATGGATGGATAGATGGATAGATGGATGGATGGATAGATGGATGGATGGATGGATGGATAGATGGATGAATGGATAGATGGATGGATGGGTGGATGGACGGACGGACGGACGGACGGACGGACGGACGGACGGACGGACGGATGGATGGATGGATGGATGGATGGATGGATGGATGGAAGGATGGATGGATGGAAGGAAGGATGGATGGATGGATGGATAGATGGATGGATGGATGGATGGATGGATGGATGGATGGATGGATGGATGGTTAGTTGGTTGGCTAGTTGACTGACTGGTTGGTTGGTTGAGAGAGTTGTTGTTGTCCCTCCTCAAGGTCATTTTCTTAACTTTCTCAAATTACATATCACCAGCCAAAAATTTGAAGTATGAATTTCCTTTCATACTTATGTATCCRAAAAATCTTACAACCTAGCTCAGACCTAGAGAGCCAGACTGAAGGCAGTTCTCTGGGATATGAAGAACACAAAGGAGTCAGAACAGATGTCATTAACCAAAGGCACCTGTTCTGGGCTGCAAAGC